>JAPQLA010000013.1:20307395-20319537 GCA_029822935.1 Naso vlamingii | reverse complement strand
AAGTACAGAGCGAGGCCAGAAGGGTTCACAGCCTTGTTGAGGCGGCCCTGTGTTATCAAGCTACTCCCCTGACATGAAACATCACACAAGGCATTTATGTGCTGACGCAAGGATGTGAATGCACCACTGCACAAGTGGAAAATCAGTTCAGAAGCCACAGAACGAAGGCCCTGTGAGGTTGTGGCAGGACACTCTGATGCAGTTCGGATCTAAATAATTTGCTTTTTCATGCGTTCTTTCACAGCGTAACCTTTCTATGGTACTGGACGTCTTAGAGAAAAACTACCGGACCACCCACTCTCTCCTCCTCTCTTTCCCTTGTTCGTTCTCATCCTTCTCTGCCTACATCTCTGCAACATGATACAACGGTATCCCATGATGCATTTCCTGCCCTGGCCGACCTTTGCCCCCACAGTTTCCTGTGGTCGTGCATCCAGACCCGTTTTTAGATTCTATCTTGGATGGGAGAGACAAATCAGCGATAAAGTTTAGCACAAACAGCTCAAATATTCCACAATCATTTGTAAATACGTTACACTTTATCTCCCGTCAGCTAGAGGTAAGTCAGGGGATAGATGTGAGGTATTTCCAAATCCAGGATGATTTGCTTATCCTTGGCTTACTGCTATCAAACATTTGTGCTGCGTGTCTCCACTGAAAAATCTTCCCAGCTCTCTGGAGGTTCTTCCTTTCCTGTGCAGAAGGGTGGCTCAATTTTAACATCACATCGTGACATAAGACACGCAGGAATGTAGGTGTTCCTGTGTGTCCACGGAGTCTGCTGCCAAAATGATCCAAATGGATTTGAGACCATTTCTGAGAAACATCAAATATCCCCACTGCATGTCAGGCCAAGTGAAGAAATAGTAATAGTAAGTCATTGTGCATGAGAGCCTTGCAGCTTCTCTGCTGTTTGGAATAATGTAGTACAGCACAAGAGTCCATCAAACACACTCAACAAACAAGCAGCTCATCTTCAAGTGGCCTTATGCCATATTTCCATGCAGTTAAACCCAGCCTATCGCTCTCATTAAGTGCCACTGCAGCCTCACGATATCAAAGCTCTCCAGCTCCAACCTGCCCATTCTCTGAGATGTAATCATACTCTTCATCTCATCAAATGTAAAGGAGAAGCCATCCCAGGTCAGTGCTTTCTCTACCCTTTTTTTCTCCCCAGGAGTTAGTCAGCCTGTTCTTAGAGGAGAGCAGGCAGCAGTTTACTGCACTAACACTGGGCTGTTCCACTACTACATAATCATTTAGGAGTGAATGAGTAATGACAGTGAGCAGGGGGCCCATGATACCATATAATCAAGAGGAATGATTCAGAACAAGAGGAACAGTGAGAGAGAACGAGAACATAAAAAAAAAGAAAAGGAGAGGAGAGATGGCAAAGCTTTGCAAAACCAGCCGCCGCTTTTGGAGCACAGCAGTCTCAGGAGAAGGGGTGTCAAGGTTTTAATTTGAGGCAAACTGGGCTCCGCTGAGGAGAAGATTAGTGGGTGGTGGTCACTTTTCAAGGCTGCGCCAGAGACTCTGCTGCTCCGAGGAGTGAAACCAACAGAGGGAGGGATGAAGGGATGAACGATGAGAGAAGTGTGTTTGTTTAAAGGACTGTGGCTTTCTCCGTGTTTCATCAGTCCGATCCAGAGTGACAGCACAACTATGTGTGATGTATGAGATGTGGGCCGGGGACACTGAGAGAGCAAGAAAAAAAGGTGTGTGTGAGAGAGTAAAGGCAAAAGAAAATATGCCTGATCAGGCAGAGCTGTGGAGCGCAGCCAGCTCGCTGAGCTGTTTCACTGTAACTTTTGAAGTGTTTAACGTTCACGGGCACTGGCCAACAACCAGTGACATTATTCTTCCTCCAATTTTCCCTTTATGCACGGAGGTACAGCTGGAGCGCGGCGATGAAATGACAGCATAGTCTGGGGAATAGGTGGCTACGCTGTGCACATTTTTGTGGCGTAAGCGTGTACATTTATGTTTTTAATGAGCAAACTGAAACCTTGCAACTGAAACTGGCTGAGCAGAAACTGAGGGCAGCTCACAGGAGAGGAATTTCTCAAAATCCCTCCCTCAACGAAAGATGATTGTTATCGGCGCTGGACATTTTCACATGTGCTAACTTGACCTGTTGCCAGATCAAGTCTCAAGTCTCAAATATCTCTCACCCATGAAGCAACACCCTAAAATAAATAATTCTTGTGGCTAAATATCTAATTACATTTCATATGGGCTTGTCACCGTGTTGCACATACTTTACTTGGCACAGGCATGAAAACTAACAGCGTCAGGCCCACAGATTTATACGCACATGCAGTGCGAGGTCAGGGGAGCGACACGGAGGCCTTGGGCCCACGTTGAAACAGCAACATCCTTCAGCACCTGTGATTGTTGTTTTGGAGGGGGTTGGGTGGGGTTTGTGACGTCAGCCCTTCCTGTGGCAGCGGTCTGCCTCTGATGTCACTTCCACAAAGTCTGAGGTAAAAAGAAGTTCACAGCGGCCCCTCCAATGCCCACCAGTGCCATAAAGCTCTCCAGCGGCTCTTTGGTTTCGAGGCTATTTTCTGTGCCTGAAGGTCTCTCCCTCTGTTGGCATTGTCTTTGTTTAATATCGTGCTTCCTGCCTTAGTTGGAGCCCCACCACGTGTAGTACCTGTTTCCTTGCACTCTGTGTTTCACAATGAGACAAAGCCTGGTACTTAACTGTGCACAGATGTCAGTGAGACATTTCTTAACTTAGCCTGCATCGCGTCAGCTGAGGTCAAAATGAGACAGCAGCAGTCAAGTAATTCATGTCGCAACAAAACATAAAAAGGCCACATGACACATCTGCATCTGGGGGTGGTTTGTATTGTAATGCTCTCATCATCAGCATGTAGCAATAAATCTCAAAGACCCTTCACCAGTCCAACAATGTCACAACTGACTTCAGACACTTTCTCTAAAGACATATATCTTCTGAAGTCATTTGTTCCAATATGTGAAATTAAGTGAAATATTTGCCAGAGTCACTTACTAGCGGCATTACGCAGTGCAAGTTTTTGCATCAAACAGTAAACTTGCGGTTCAGACTTTCTGTTACACGTCAGCGGCATGCTGGCGTCCTTGAACTGCAAACTTTTAAAATCCAAGCTCTGGAATACAGTCTTTTGAAACCGCAACCTTCTTTCTGGCTGTGAACTAGCAAAAACAGAAAGCCCGAGAAAACAGTGACTAAGCTAATGCTAATGCTAGCGCAAGTCAATGCATTCCACAGTAGCCACTAACAAACTCTGATTAAACACTCCGCAGTGCACCCAAAGCAAGTCGAATATGACGACAGTCTGTTGAGGGAAATTCGAGTGATTTTAGGAGTCAAACTATGGCTGAATTTCTTTAATTTGTGGTTGCTCAGGGTTTAGCAGCAACAGAAAGTAAACAACTTCGGCATCTCTCATGATATTACAAAGTTACACCGCCGACTACTGGCCTTTCATGCATACTACAGCACTTTCGGTTGTTTACTGAAATGCAGATTTTTCTTTCAAAATGCAAAGGAAAGAGGGTTTTTCTTTTCGTTTTTAGCAGGGCTGCTGTCATCTAAAGTTGGACTTACTTTGATTTGCCTTATTAACTGGCACTGACACGAGTGAGTCAAGTGCATCATCTCCCACTAGCGTCATGTTTTATGGTCTAGGAAAAAAAAAGATTTTAAACCTGAAAATAAGTTTAAAAGAGCACTTGTGCCAAACTTTTCCACAATACAGGAAAGTGGAACAGAAGTCACAGAACATTGAGGAAACGGTGGGCAGGAGGATGAGGTGTACTGCATGACTCAGTGTGGATGTTTAAGAATGATGTGCCCTTTGAGTGTGTGTTTGCTCTCACCTCCGTCCCAGCAGCGCTCCCTGGGGTGCTCCTCATCTGGCAGGGTGCTGTCGCAGTCCGCCCCGTCTGCCAGGCTGCCTTCCTCCTCCACGATGTGCAGCTTGTCCTCGTCATCTGAGTCTGAGCCGGCCTCCACCACATTATTGTAGTTCGTCACTGCACAAGGAGACATTGGGGACAAAGGTTAGAATGGCTGTTCAGATTATACCTTAGTTTTAAATGAGTCTCTACAGGAGAGTGAACAGGTTACACGCATTAAGGATTTCTATCCTTGATAAAGAAAACGGGAAGTGCACTCTATGTGTCCTTTGATAATGAGCAGTGATGTGAAGGAGCATGAGTCAGAGGAGTTAAATATATGTACTATGTTATTTAAATGTCAAACTATTAAAGGGACCAGTTGAAGGAGGTGGAAACACCGATTAAATCGACCATGGACATGGACAAGTGTTTTTTAAAGCACGAGAGAATAAAATGGCTAATGCACTAACTAAAGAGTAAATAGAGGACTATTAAAAATACTGCAACTTTCTGTTTTGGTGCCTCATTGTAGTAAAGTATGCAAACAAAAAACTGAGCAAGATTTCACAATGAAAATAAACTCTGGAACAACTGACTTTGCATTACAGAGAAACAGCAAGAATTCACACAAAGACACTCGCAGACACACATACAGTACCGGTGTGTGAGATCATTAGATTGCTGGCTGAAGTGGTGTGTGTGCTGTGTGGGAGTCGGTGTGACCTGGTCGGTTGTGTTATGGGCTGAAGGAGCCAGGAGACACAGACACAGCCAGCCTACAGAGAGGGTTATTACGGGGAGTAAATTTTCCTGACCGACTGTCTGCTTCAGATGTGTGTACGTGCTTGAGTGTTTGTTCTTGCGTCTTCTTTTCATTTCCAACCAGTTCCTCCATCTCTCAATTCCACCTATGTTACTGTACTTCCACCCACTCTCCCTCCAACCCTCCCCCTCCCCACACACACACATCTCTCTGTTCCACCGAGAGAGCTACAGATCCTCTCGGAGGCCAAATCAATTCTCCTGTGAGAGCAGCCCAGTCAGCAGAGGGCCTCGGCTACAGCACTGAAACTCCCTCTCCAGCTACTTTATCTCACATCATACACACTGTGCTCAGCGCTTGCACATCCACACATGTCCTGTATTCACTCTCTGAATATGCACTGCCAGTACAAAGCACCTGAACATTATTTTTCTCTCTATCTTCACTCACCCCAAACCCACTCGCCCACCTCTTTCTGAAGTGGCTGCATATGTTTTTCGTCGGGAGGAGGCGTATCTGGGAGAATCACGATCCTGATCACAATCAATGGGAATTGTTTTGGTGAGGTCTCTCCTTTTCTCTCTGCCTTGTGCGGGTCATTACAACCGGTTGGTATTCACACAAACTCAGTAGATGTGCAGGGTTCAGGCTGAGGGGGAGGTGGGAGGAAGGAGGTGTGGGGGCGGATGGATGAAAGGTGGTCGAGGAGGAGGGAGAAGTACTGTTATTTGGCGAGTCGTTCACGGGGTCACCACTGCTGTGCCGCAGCTGTGAAATCC
Source organism: Naso vlamingii (assembly GCA_029822935.1). Lineage (NCBI taxonomy): Eukaryota > Metazoa > Chordata > Actinopteri > Acanthuriformes > Acanthuridae > Naso > Naso vlamingii. The sequence goes on along the minus strand of JAPQLA010000013.1, from coordinate 20,314,101 downwards.
TACCGAGGTTCATCAGGAGAACTATTTCATTCTTAACAACTTTCCTCCCTTTGCACTATACTTTATTTGATTATAATATCGTTTTTCTTCACTATATTCTATGTTCCAAGAGAAACATGCAGCACAGTAAGGTGTGACGCACATCTGTTGTACCTGGACTCATACCCCAGTGTAGGCATGCTATAGTCTATTTAAGGAGGAAAGCCAATAGAACAATTGAAGTCCTGGGAGGCACAAAGCTGTGATATCATTCAAATAAACTGATAATTAATTGGATATCTAGAGAATGTATCAACTTGTTTTCCAGACACCACCTCTTTGTCCTCTCTTTTCTTTCAAAGCAAATCCGCCAAGTGATGTATAGTCCATTCAGATGCCCAAAAAGGGTGCAACACTTCATTCCGTAACAGACGGTGCTTTAAGATGAGTCTGGGAGACTGTTTAGGGTCACAGCCACTCAGGTGTGGACCCGAGGTCAGCGATAACAAAGGCAACACTCTCTGCCGGCAGTGTCGAGAGAAAATGATCAAATATAAAGCTGTAGAGAGAAAATCAATGTGATGGTGTGTGCAGACGGGAGGTGACGACGGCCTGCAGGACAATAAAAGTGGGAGCTGCGAAGTACAGCAAAGGCTGGTGAGAGGAACAGTGGAGGATAGGTGGTGTGTGTGTTTTGGGGGGGAGGGTGAGTAGAGATGGCCTTCCTGTGCCAAATGGTCGGCGGCGTTGAAACAAAAATGTGTGTTCCAACAGGAGATGTAACACCTAGCGTCAACAAAGGCTGCTGTCCCTTCTGGCTGACCGGCTGAGCGTTTGGACAGCTGGCCTCATTAGTGCTAGCATGCTAGCACACAACAGGAGGAAGACTCCTACGCAGCCAAGAGAAAGCATCGGCAGGTGGAGGAGGTGAAGAGCTTAATTCTAAAAGTTTGCTTTCCTCCAAAGGTTGCAGTGTGTTGAACACCTAAGAAAATAAAAGCCAGCAACCATGGCTTTGGCTTGAAGTTAGTCTGTTAACCCTGGCCATACATCTCACCTTTATAATGTCCTCCCACACAGAAAAATTCTGTGGATCTGTGTAACAGGGCGCATTCAGTGCAAGCTCAATGTCTACAACGCAACATGTCTTGTTTAGAGTTATCCACAATACAACAAAAGCTCGACCTTTACCAAGAAAGACTGAATGCATCCTGTTCTCAATTCCAACTGTTGCTTGATGGCAGCGGACAAACTGATGGGAAAGAATGACTCTCTGTATGTTATGTACTCATCAGCCACACGGCTTTGCAACATGCTACAAATTTATATTAGTCTCGGCCCAGACCACAGACCCCGCCCACTCCACTGGGAGGACTTGATTCTCTTGGTCTGGCATTGTGCTTTGAAAATGTGGTTTCTCCGGGTAAAAAGGTGATTATCCAATGAGCGCCAGGGTTGGAAAGACACAGACAGGACTGATGCAGCTGTCTGTCAAGAAATATCAGATATTTTAATTGACAAAGCCACACTGCAGGACCAAATACAGTAATGCGGTTGTATGTGGTGTCTTTGATATGAGTTTTAAAAAATGCAGAATTTATACATGGAAAAGTAGCCGCGACACGTTTGTTTAAACTGATGCTCCTCCGTGCCAGCTCCTACTGGGGGGAGACAGCATCCCGGTCTGTTGTCGGCATCGAGAGGCAGGAAGTAACGTACTGCTGTGAGTCCCATTGTTTATTCACGCTGATGATGTGATGTGATTTAAAGCAAAAAAACATTTATGTGTCTCTTTCCACGATGCATGGTGGGTCAGAATCTTAATCACAACACAATATAACAACATCTATGTGTTTATTTAACAGCTTTTGGAGCAGTTTTGGATTTCAGTTGTCTCACTTAGCCAGACTTTTTTTCACACACAACGTAATGACAGCCCTCGCTGATTAAATTTGAAGTGTCAACCACCAATGAAAAAGGGTTCGGGAAAATCTGCTCCTCTGGCGAAGCTTCCACAATTAATTAATGGAGCTGGAGATCATGAGCACTAATAATGGACACACAAGCAATACAAAAGAAAAGATTCATGCACCAGGAGAATCAACTCCGAACAGTAGAGTGGGTGGAGTCTCTGGTCTGGGCTCAGGCTGCAATGATCAGAGCTCCCCAGTAATATTTTACTAAATGTCTGAAGTCAAATCTGCTTGAATTTCTCCAGCCTGACCATCATGATGTTCCCAGAGTCTACTGAGGGACGGAGCCAGACAGCTCACGTCAGATGCACTTAAACATGCCTGCTGGAGAGGGAGCTGTGCTGTTATGACACCTGCTAGGCTATATCAATTACTGGCAAAGGAATGGGTGACTGGGTGGGTAACTCCCAAAACAGGCTCAACAACACCCCATCATAGACATCACCTTGGCAGACGTATCATCACTGATCTGTCCGCACAGCACATGAACCCGCGTCCCCTATGATTGTGTAAACTTGCTGGCTTTTCTTTTTATAGGCTCATGCTATTTGATCCTGGCTGGGTTTATAAAAAAGACAATTTTTTGGAACTTTACTTGTACACCAGCAGACAGTTTGGTGTGTGCTTTCATACACTGGGGCGTGCCAGAGAGGAATGGCAGTATCTCAACCTCTGTGGGAGTAAGCTATCTCTGAGCTTTGAGACCTTCGAGGTGTGAGTGACTGGCTTGGTAGCCGAACTTCAGATGAGGACACGGAGGAACATATATAGCCTGTGAACAAACACATTACTGTCTAAAGTTAGCTTTTATCTTGATTCATTGCCTATAAGGGCATCTGTAAGGAACCCAAAACCCATAGGTCGAATGCGCAGGCCGACTACCCCATACCAGAACGTGCAGGAGTTATGTCTGGAATGTCCAACCAAAACACTTTTCTCTGAGTTTGGCTCTTAAAGAGACAGATCAAAGGGTCTGCTCTCTCCCCTCTGCTAATTTCAGTCGACTAGCTGACACATATCGTGATTTTTGTTGTTGTTCTGTTTGTGATTAGACAGACTGACTCATCATGAACAGCAGCAACTATTTGTCTGGCCTTCTACCTCTCTTCTGTCTCTATTTTTAGCCCTGGTACAGGCTCCCTCATTGAGGTACGCCACTTATCTCATTCGGAGCTCAGGGTCAGGCAGGCAGGCAGTGGAACTACCACAGGCATCCTCAAAGAGCGCAGACCCTGCCGTCACAGAGTCTGCCCTTGTGGCTCTGCAATGCTATTTTCTCAGGGAAGCCAACCACTACAAAAAAACCCAGCACAAACCAAAGTATAACAAAGCCATGCCATTCAAAACCTCAAGTATGCCGTCTCAAGGTGAGGCGCCTCATTCAGCACTGAGGTAAACGCTGCTGGTTTTGTTAAAACAACAGCCTTCCTCCCACAGAGTCAGGAAGGTCAACTCAAGTGCCGATAACAAAACAAAAGAATTGGGGATTTTTCATGGTTAGCTTATTCTCTGGCTGCCTCAAACTTACGGCCACTTATTTCAGGCAAAGGCTCTTTGGTTCCAGTTGTTAGACATATAACTGTTGACACATAACAGTATCCCTTTACACAATCAGTAAGCTGTAGAAAGCACTAGGGGTCCCAAGAGACTGCTTCCTCGCAGGTTTAGCCATGCCTAGCAGCTAATGCCAAGCCCCACTACCAAAAGTGTTTGCCAGCCATACCAGAGGAGGCCAGTCACATCTAGAATCAGTCATATCCTGGACAGTTTCTGCATAGATTCATAGCACAACACTGGGCTCCAAAACTCCCACCAAATGACTCTTACTCACTGTTCCAAGTAGGGCTGGAGGCCAAGAAAGCAGAACCACCAGTACGGACTTTAGATAAAAATAGTCCAAGCAGTCGTGAGAATTAGTCACTTCTTGCAGTTCTGTATTTATTGGTGCCACAACTATTACAAAAGCAAAATGTTAAATTGATAGATTCAGGTAGCAAATTCAACCACAATACGTGCTAACACAGACAACTGGTTAGGATTAATTAATCAAAGTCAAAGCACTTCAACAACCTGTGGAGCAGAGCTCTTCCTGGAATCATTTCAGAGGTGAGCTTGAAGACAATGGGCTCTCGACATCCTAATGATGCTGATTAGGGTTTTAGCATCTCATCTAATGGGCCTCCGTGGGTCACTCATCTCCCATCTGATGAGCACTTTCCATGATAACACTAATGCTAATGGAGGCTATTGTTCTCTTAATCTGCATGATGACACTTCGGAGTGTTAAAGAAGTCAGTGGGTGTTAATGAGTGTTAGCAAAAGCAAAAAAAGGCTCATCTGTGCCTCAGAGATTGTGCTATAGAAAAACTTAAATTACTAAACCTTGTCTATTATATGCTTTGCTTGCCCCGCACCTTTATTACTCAGGTTTAGTTCTAATAGTGCTGCTGTACCTAAATGACACCCAGATAATAGGCAGTGTTTCTACTGAGGGGAAATCACAGGCTATGGTATTTCTCTCCCGGGCTAATGAGCGTGGTGATGAACCACACATTCTGTTACACAGGGCGTCCTCTGAGAGTTGCTGCTTCTGGCTCCTCTCAGCTCTTCTAAATAAGGTTAGATGGGCTGGTAGGGACCGGAGGGTGCGATCACACCACACAAACGCTCTCACACACACACACAGACACACAATCCACAGCAATGCCCTGGCCACCAAGTTTACACTTGTCTCCAAACCTATGTTTATGTTGGAGGTGAGGCAGCCCCATCCACGGTAATAACAGTAGTACACCTAAGTGAGAGTGAAGCGTGTGTGTGTGTGTGTTCTGCATGTAAGGCCATTAAAAGGCATGCTTGGTATGTGGAGCGCTTTCATTCGTTATAGGTGGTCGCACTATCTTGGCTGCACATCCTTTAAAGAAGGACATGGTGAAATATTAGGAAATTGACACTGTTAACTAAGACAAAAATGTTCTAAAAACTGACGCCACCCCACTAAAGTCCCACATACACAGGCACGAATTAAAACCCTGGGCTACCCACTTATCTCTGCACCTTCCCTCCCTCCTTTCATCCATCAGTTAAGAGACCTGCTCCAGTTCTCCGACACTCAGCAGTTCTGTGGTGAGAGAATGCCCACCCAGTCAACCAGTCCAACACACAGTGCTGTATAGACAGGTGACGGAGAGAGCAGTGACATGGAAGGTGGGTAAGAGTTGGGTGAGCAGGGGGGAGAAAATAGTGAGATGAGAAAAGGAAACATCTGCTGTAGATTCTGGTAAGCGCAGAAAATCTTCAGTCACGCTTCCGACAACCACCTAACTTCTGCTCTCTTTTTGACCCAGATGCTCTTTTTTTGAAATGCTTTTTACGGTTGGCCTGTCACTGTTTTTTCTCTTTGTCTCAGTCAGTGCCATCAGGTCTATAAACTAAGTAATATCAAACTGTGTTACCTGAGCTTCCTTATGTGTCTAGTTTGATTTGTTCACCAGCGGCTGCAAGGGAGATCACCTCCAACACAAAACCATGCGCACACACCTGGGTAAACAGTTGTTTCTTTTCTGTTAGCTGATGTTTTTAAGTTAAGTGCAAAACCTTTGATATAACAGGCAGGCAACCAAACACAAACCTGGCTAATGTTGCATCAGCCTCCGTCAAACCTCATTGGAGTGTCGCAGGCAAAATGAAACGTCCCTGTCACCTCCGCTGTCAGACTCCATTCAGGCTGCGGTTACAGACTGATAGGATTTGAAAGCTGCGCAGTGGTATAATGGTCCTCTTCCCCTTTGATTTTGCCAGTTTGTGTCTAGAGGTGACACTTTGAGTGGAGGCTCTGTGAGAATATTATTAGAGCAACCGCCTAAAGGCATTCAGCCTGTTTAAATGTAGTTAGTTACATCAGTGGCATCAAACTTCATTACAGAGCTTGCGTCCTTCTCCAACCACCTCAGCACTTTGACAGCAAAATGACCGGGTCAGCAGATACTGTTTGAACCCACATGTGTGAAAATCATCCAGTCATGGATTAAAGCTGGACAACGAGCACATGTACCCAGAACTTGTGATGATCATTAGTCAACAGCAAGTGGCAGATAAAACTGTTTTGTTGTCAGACAACAGAATTAAATTTCACATTTGACTTAGACTCAATCATATGAGAAGAGATTGATATGTTTGTGGCCTAAAGTAGAGGGAAATGAGTTAGACGGCTCTCTTTACATGTGCATACAGTTCAACTATTTAAGTGATCGTGCTGAACGTTTGCAATTTATAACTTTTGTGGAATCTCTGTTTCTGGTAATTGAAACTTGTATGTCAACACTGTCTGAGAAGTTCAACAGCATCACCTGCTGCCTTCATCTCATGGAACGATGTCCACAAGGACATGTGACAACAATAGGGGAGGGTGCAGGGGTTAAAACAGATTCAACTTTTAAAAAAGCACATCTGAATGTTACGGCTGTGGTGGATCAGCTGACCAAGCCCACACTATCACACCGCTGCACAAATTTGCATCCAGAGATCACCACAAAACTCTGTGCAGAAAACACTTACTGCAATATTTGTAATACAACATGCACAGCTTGCCATGGCAACCATTCCACCCTGGAAACCAAACATAAAATGAATCTGCAGAACGGTGATGATGGGTGAGGCATCGAAAACTTCATCGACATTTACATGTAATTAATAATTTTGTTGGACAAGTTGTTGTTGAAGATAACTGAACTTTTGTCACTAATTACACATAC
>JAPQLA010000013.1:19871006-19881568 GCA_029822935.1 Naso vlamingii | reverse complement strand
CCAACCTTTAAAGGTCAAACGTCAAAGTGCCTATGACCTCACATCTGTCCAGCTCCTGTAAATGCAGTGTCTGACTGAGGTCTAAAGGGAATTAACTGCATCTGGCAAAAAATAAAAAAATTGACCTGGACTTACGAATAACTGACTGAAATTTGGGGGTCAAAGCTTAAGGTCACTATGTGCTCACAAAACTTGTTTTTCACCATAACTCACGGATTCATGTGCTGATTCTAAAAGAATTTCACACAAATGTCTGCTGGAATAAAATGATACGGTGATGACATTTAATGTCAGAAATGTCAAAGGTAAATATCACCCGTCATAACATTCTGCAAAAAAATCTTTTGGCCATTATTTGACACCATAACTCTGGAAGATGTGCTCAGATACTGACTTGTGACACTGATTTTGGGTGGCTACCTTGAAACCGCTGTGATAGTTGTCCTGTGAAAATGTGTGTGAAGCACAAACTTAATAGATTTTAGGATAATCTCTATTTAGAGGAGGAGATTATTGAATGGTAAATTTGTGTTACATGATAGTTGCAAAATAAATTTCGTAGAGAAAGAGAACATTGAAATAAAATCTACTGAAGTCTCATGTCTGTTTAAACCTCCACTTGATTCCCCATACTCCCTGCCTTACTCCATCATCCCATCCTCACTCTTTATATTTTTTCCTCTCCTCCCATACACGTATTTTTACTCTTTTCACCCCTTTCCCTCTCGTCCTCCTCCTCTGCAGCATGCCCTGTCGGAGAGCAGTGGAGGAGGAGCGTGTCCGAAGAGGCCCCACTGTGCGAGAGGAGCTGCCAAGACATTTACTCCTCTCCTGTCAACTGCAGTCACTCCGCAGAAGGCTGCGTGTGTCAGGAGGGGCTTTACCGAAACACGGAGGGTGTGTGTGTCATCCCCGCCCTCTGCCCCTGCGATGACCAGGGCATCCTGCGAGAGGTACACTTACACACACACACATGCGTGCACACACTCACACACACACTGGCTTACACCCAAAGTAAACAGACATCTGCAGCCCAGTTTAACTTGGCAGCTTGTAGCCATTGTGCCTGCCTCATTGTGGCATTTGTCTGAACCTTACCATTGGTGTGTTGTTTATGTTCCAACCCATTCACTCCCATTGTGTTATTTACTCATAAAGAAGGGCCTATTAGAAGATGAGTGACATGCCCTGCAGGCCACATTACACAACAATGCCTCTTCAGCCCTCAGCTTCATCAATTATGTAGGAAGTACCGTAGAAAGCCGGCACTCGGACCGCAACTTGGCAAGCCTGCCAGGAATTATTTATGATGGAGGGGAAATTAGGATTATAAGAATTAATCATACACTGACAAGTGGTCAGATCCCCCCTCTTTCTTCTTCGGGCTTTATTATGGAAGCCCTGAAAAGGTAAGTGTTCTGTTTTTTTCTTTCTGGTGATCCTTTTTTCTGGCATCTTGTCTAAACAGTTTTCTCTCCTTTTTTTAATGACTAAAGAACAGGTAAAAAAAAAAGGGCAATGTTTTTAAGTTCCTTTTTTTCCTCTCAAAAGTGTTTTTTTTTTTTAAGGATCAGTTTTTATGGTAAATTTGTTTTTTCATCTATGAAAACAGGTTTAAATATTTGAAAGGTGAAATGAAAATTGAGTGGTGCACTGCACCCTCTCGTGAGAAGAGTTTGTTTGTGATTAGATTTACATGATAGATTACCAGATTTTTTTTCACTTTCCTCACAGGGCTTCTGTACCTTCTCTATCATTCTCTCTTTTTTCTTTCGTTTTCCTCTCAAACCTTTGCTTTATCTCTCAGTAGTGTCTCTTCTACTTTCTTTTCAAGATCCATGCTGAATCTTACTTTTTCATCCTTTTTGTCTTCGTTCCATCTTAGTCTGTTTTTTCTTTCATTTTCTTCTCCATCCTTTCTCAGTCATTCGTTATCTTTCTGCACGTCTACTCTGTTTCTTGCTCTCTGTCTGCCAGGCGGTTATGACTAATGTCCATTTAAAAACCCTCTATGGTTTTCTAATCAACTGCCTCATGATGGTTCAGTGAGAGCCACAAAGGCACTCCCCAGTGGGTGCTTCTGAGGGGGTTAAAAATCTAGCGCTGTTAATGATTCCCATAACTAACACACGCACACACACAAACACACACACACAAGCGAATAAACTGTATAATGCAGTCTGTATTATGTGTTGTCATAATTACAGCATCATAACAGGCCTTCATATCCTAAATTATGCACAAGGGTGCAGCCAGAGCTTTAGTTGATTTACTGAGGAAATAGATTCTGAGCTCGGGCCAGTTGCACAATATCAAACCTGCACTGACAGAGGCACTACTGCGTACTAGTGTGCGTAGAGGAAAAACTAAGTATGAAAGGATCATCACATTACCTGCGTTTCACAAGTCTAGTGATTTAATATTAATATTGTGTTTATTTTGTGTGTGTGTGAGCCAGGCAGGATCAGAGTGGGAGGAGGGCTGCCTGTCATGTCACTGTTTGAATGGAAAAAAACTGTGCCAGTTAAGATGTCCGCCGCTCCACTGTGATGAGGTGAGACACACACGGACACTCAGCACTAAACTGACATCTGTCTAATTGTGTACATTTACTTTTTTCTATAGATTGTTAATTTTATTGCTTGAATTGAGGCACAATTTGTCGTATGTTTTTACACCCATTTTTTCCCCACAATTTTGTATGCAGAGGCACCAGTATAGTGTCGTATAATCACTGAATATATCATTGTTAAGATTGTGGCTGTTGAAAAGTGTGCCTTGATGCAGAAAACCAAAGCCTGTGGTGGAAGAAACATAAGGCAAGCTTTATTAACATAAAGTTAATTTTCAAGCAAGGAGCCAAACCTGAGGGAGCTGAGGGCTGTTCTGTGAAGCAAGGTTACAGTTTTTCACATTTGCAAAAAACAATTCCTGAAACAAGGACCCTGTTTGTCGAACTCCACGCACAAAAAACAAAATCATAAACATAAAATACAAAAATCTTAAATCTCTTGCAAAAGCATGCACTGCATTCAAAACTGTACAAACTTTTCTAAAAGTGATACTTTTGAATCAAAACTTTGAGCACAAACACCAAATAAATTAATCTTTTCCATCATGAACTGCTCACTGCTGTGCTTAATCTAAAACACTTTTAACATTTCTACTTTTCTAATGATATGTATCAATATGAATACGAATGCAATGGGAAAATAAATCTGTTCTCTGTTTTCTCAATATTCAACTAAAGATGACATGAACAATAAACAAAATACAATATTGCAATGACTGTCCATATTGTCTATGATGTGCATCTCTGGCCACAGCATGTCATCAACATCACAAGCAATTTCCCCTCTGGCCAAACACCTGAGGAAGCATCGTCTTGAGCGGTGCATCCAGCACGTCTCCTCTGTCACCAAAGGCTGTTCCCATCACTTGTTCTATTTATGGTGCTAAAGCTTTGATTTCTGTGCAATCTGATTGGTTACATGTGTCTTCACATGTGCACTCTGAACGCAGGTGATTGCCAAATGAGTGTTGTGTTACAGTTGCAATGTTTAGCAATTAACACATACTGGCTCTCAGTTTTGAACAATGTGTCTAACGTAGAGAAGTGTTTTGTGGTGTTTTGCAAAACACTGTGTAATGTTTTAGAGAATGTGTGATACTGAGAATGTGCATAAAGTTGTGCAAATCTGAGCTGACATTTTGTTTCTTGTGTGTCCTGTGGAGGGGTCTGGAGAAGGAACAAAACCTGGCAAAATAGAGTGGCTGGTTGGTTGGAGCATGTGTGAAACTGTGATCCCAGGGGGTTTGGGAGCTGGAAAGTCAAGGAACTAGAGGATTTAGGCAAATGGCCTGGGAGCTAAGAAGCCTCAGGCAGACAGCCTGGGGTAGGGCAGAGGCCATGGAGGAAACCTCAGGTGGATGGACCGGGGTAAAGACCTATGCAGGAGCAGGTCTGTTGGGAGACTGGGGGGCAGAACAAAGAGCTGTAGGTCAGAGGTGAAAGCGGAGCTCCTCTAGAGGCTAGTGTGGTGGTCAGCTACAAAATATCTCCACAACACATTACATTTGTCTGTGATGCAATAGTGTAATGTGTTACTGGTTTTGGTATCCAGTAATTAGGGACTGAGCCCATAAGTCAAGGACTGTTCTAGCAGGGCTGGAGGACCCCTTGCCTGGAGGGGTAATTGCTTCGTTTCTTCTTATTATTGTTATGCATACAAGTCTTCAAACCCAAATTTGACACCCAAAACATGCTCAAAAACTCACCAAAACTGGCACACACATCGGGTCTGGTGAAATATTTTAGAAAATGTAAAAATAAACCCCAAAGTGCCAAAATGTGCTCTCTAGCACCACCTAGAAAGACTAAAACAGCCACTGCAGCCCGTGGGAATGTCATAGAGAGATCAACCAAAACTCAGTTGTTCATCTCATCAAGATCTAAAAATCACCCACTGACACCCCTGACCAAAATCTAACAGGAAGTCCAAAATTTGCATTTCAAAACAAGAATTTGGCCCAAAATTTGGCCTCGTATATTTGGTATCTTCGGCGACGGCATTAATCGCATCGGCTTGAAACTCTAACAGATGACTAATTATACACTGCCGATGAAAAGTTCTGAATAACTCAGTCATTAATCAAACGGTTTGGATTTTATAAGCCATCAAAGTTCGAGTCCCAAATCATGTCGTCTGCCTCTTCCAATCTAAATGAATGGGAGAAAAATCTCAGAGGCAGAGAAAATGCCCTGATTGCACACCTTGAACAAGTGGCTATTATGGCTAAATTATGTCTTGCATCGGCAAAATGATTAGATGTACGGCGCCACAAGGACTTGCCGAACAAAGTGATACAAATTTTGTGGGGATAAGTTCTTACACATGGCCACTACAGCGAGAGATAAAAATGGTGCTGCCTACTCTCTTGAAGGGGTTTTAGGCATCAGTTATAATGGCTGCAAATGGGAGAAAATCATGATCCTGGGTCAAACTGAAGCCAGCACTGTCTAAAGTATAAGTCTGACTGCTTCGAAACCCACATAGATGGAAAGATAACAAATTTTCCTCTTGGATATGATTAGTTTATGCAAGATTTGGCCCAAGCTGTGGGATCTGTGAGGAGGTTTTTCCCACATTTTGAGTTTCTGTCTCTCCCTTTCCGCACTCTAGTGGTCATGTGACTCACTCTAGCTTGCAGAACATTCCGCAGTACACACCCATTATAAAATCTGAGGAGGAGCAAAAAAAGCTTTAAAACTAAAACTCTAATATCTCAAAAATAGTAAAAGATAGCAAAACCATGTAAATACAAGATTTGTAGGTCAAAGTCTTTTGACCCATTTAAAGTTTGAATGAAATCCGTAGCTAAAACTATATGGAAGCAGTGAAAATTCAGACAGGTGTGGGTTTGGTCACTTTCTCCATTAAAATGAATTTGTATTTATCTGTTCTGGCTGCAGTTACTTCTCATCCCCAAAGAGCAAATGCACATGTCAATCAAACTTTGACATGTGCACTTTGACCAAGCAAATGTTTGCTTAGCAGATAACCTGATGAAGACATTTTCTTGAAACATTGGTAATTAAAGTAACCTTCATGGTGTTATACTGAGCGTGCAGTATTTTTTTCTATTTAGGGTTAGGGTTAACCCTAACCTTGCTTAACCTTTCTATGGTAGCTAATCTGCTTCCATTAACCACATATACCACCTTACCCACATGCAGTCCATCCATACACTAGGTTTTCACCTTGTCTTGTTCAAGGTAGATTTATCTGACTGCCAGTCTATATGGTGCATCACTGGTGCAGCAATTTTTGATATGTCCGTAAAGCATGTATCTTCAAACGACAGTCACTCTGTTTTGCAGCAAAGCGGCCAGTTGGTTCAGTTGGTAGTCGCTGCTGACTACTGCTACTGCTGACAAGCTGTCGTGGGAGGTAAACATAAAGTCAAGTATGCTAGTCTTTCTGTCATAAGGTCTTGAGGTGTCCTAGATCCAGCATCAGTTGTTGTCAATTATGACTCACTACGCGAGATGAAACGAATGATTGTTGCGCACGATGCTCGTTGATCAGTTCCATGCCTACCTGACGCCCTGTGTCTTCCTGAACAGGTTGATTTTGTGTAGGATGACTTTGGCATAAGTGAGAGCAACCCTTCCTGGCCTCGCCTCTGTTTGAGTGAAAACAAGCCCTCCTTGTTGACTGGCGATACATTCAAAATATCCAATGCTGTGAATTTCATCGCCTGAAATAGTAATACTGCATTTTTTTGGGGGGGGGGGGGGTTTAGGAGCACACATACTAACGGCCAGCCAGTCTAACTCTTATATGTCTTTGCCGATCAATGATCAGCATTGTTACAAAGACAACGGTAACGAAGTGGGAAGCCACTGTATAATGCAAAAAGTTTAATGCCTTAAAAATGCATCAGTTACAGCACTTTCCAGGCAGATTATTGCAAATATGACATAATGTAACACATGTAGACCACCATCAGTAGTAGTAGTATTATAGTGGTCTGCATGCATTACATTAAGCCTTATTTGTATTCATCTGCCAGATAAGTGCTGTAAAGAGTGATTTTTAAGACATTAAGCTTTTTTGCAAAGTAAAGAAAATTGTAACTCTGGGTTTTTTTGTGATGAGATGTACACAACACAATGCAGCAGCTTTTAGGCATGATTCTGCTAGCTTTTTGAATCTGGCACCAGTGTCCAGATCCCTTTGTTTTCATCCAAAATGGAGCGTGTCCTTCTGCGTGACATTGCGTTGATCTTCTCTATTAGAGTAAATACTTTACATCTACAGAGGGAGCGGGTTTCTACCAGAGACACCAAATTATAATGCTGCTTCTACGGTATCCCAGAGGGGACAAAGTAAACACTTGCTAAGGAGGGGGTCTTCTGTGGTTTTGTGAGTTTTGTAGTCCCCATAGGCTCTTTTACACACTTTGAAGGTGAGGATTAACAGAGGGACATTTAGCTGGTTTCCACTAAATCATGCATACTGGACCTTTTAATATGAAGTACTTACTATTTCCAAGTCTTCATCACCGAGTGATGTCTAATGGGGCAGTTCAACTGAAATTTGATTTTCCCTCATCAGAATGTTTCAACAAAATAAAGGTCCAAAGTGTAGAAACTAGTCCAGTATTTATTAAAGGAAAAGGTGAATGTTTTAGGGCAGAGTTTTTATTTCCTATCCTTAGTATTTCATATTTTCTCAATAGTCCTTAAATTTATGTTATCAGCCCACACCTGTAAATGTACAATCAAAATTATTTTAGTAATAACAATACCACAGCCCACTAGTCCACTGTACCATCGTAACTCATATAAGCCGACACTGTCAGATCTACACTGGTGACATTAAACCCTCACAAGTATGAACATACCTGCACGAAGTACAGAGTCAAACTCTAGACTTCTAAATGATCTGTGACTTCTGAGAAAGATGTGTCACTTAAAGGAATAGTTCACCCAAAAATTATAATAATCTACTTACCCTCCTACTGATTCAAGGTCAGGTGATGTTTTTTAGTCCACAAAGCACTGCTGGAGTTTCACAGGAAAAAGGTGTTGCAGTAATCTCCTAAACAATTGTAGTGAACGGGGACCAGGTTTTAAACATAAATAAGTTACATAATAAAACCATAAAATCCCTTCCATACTGCTCATCTGAAGTAATCCAAGCGTCCTGAAGCCTAAACATGCCAAGCTGTTTGAAAAAACGGTCACTGACGCCATGTTTTTAGCCTCACTGATCACTGTAGCCTGTAGCTCCTGAGATAGGAACCACGTTCATGTGTGTGCGTGCACACATTGTCTGATGCTCACGCAGGAGTATGAGGTGAGACCAGCGAGAGCGTGAGGTATCTGCAGTCCTGTGTTTGAATGCTACCAGAAATATGGTGCCAGCAGGAAACAGGGCACCAGACTTGCCTAGACTGTCACAGTTTGCATTCCTGAACGCAGCTCTCTCACTCAACCTCACTCTCAGTCTCTCTCTGGAAGCAATCACACACACCTGCTGCATAATTAGGTCAGTCGTCTCACTCTCGCTGTCTTGCTGCCAGCCTGCACTTTGACTGTCCTGCCATCGGCCTGCACTCTGACAGTCCTGCCTCCAGGCTTCAGACCCGCAATTTTGCTGCCAGGATTCACATTAAACCTTGAGGCTTTGCACCTCCATGCCGGGCCTCCTGCCCTGTACTCTTGTCACCGGCCTTCAACCCTGCACTCCTGTCACTGGCCTCCGGTCCTGCACCTCTGTTACTGGCTCCCAGTACTGTACTCATGTTGCCACACTCTTCTCGCCAGCCTCCTGTCTTGTACTCTTGTCGCTGACTCTCAGTCCCACACTTCTGTTCGCGGCTCTCAGCCCTGCACTCCTGTCCCAGGGCTCCAGTCTGGCACCCATGTTGCAGGTCTCCAGTCCAGCACTCCTGTTGCCAGCTCTTAGTCCCACACTCCTGTCACTGGCTCTCAGTCCTACCCTCCTGCTATCGGTCATCTGCACTAGGCTTCCATCATTAGTCATGAGCCCTGTGCTTCTGCTGCCTGACTCCAGTCCTGAACTTCTGTCATTTCACCGCCAACCTTCAGAGGGCTTTCGTTTTCAAAGTCATTCTCCTTGCTGTCCTCCAGAGGAAACCTGCCTTCACTGCCAACCTCCAGGCCGACCCCCAGAAGATTTCTGCCTTCGTAGTTGGAATCCAGCCCTGTCTCCCAGAGGGCTTCCACCTTTTCTGCTCTCCTTTTGAGGGCTTCTGTCTCCATCACCTGCCTCCTGAAGGCCTCCGTCCCTGCCATCAGTCTCCAGAAGAGTCCTGTCTCCTTCGATGTCCTCCTAGTTATCCTCTGGACCTGTTCTTCCCCTTTGCTCTGCCCTCAGGCTATCCGAGATTATTACAGCATCTTTTTGAAGTGAAACTATAATTGGTGTTTTGTGGACTAAAAACTTCACCTGACCTTCCATCGGCATGAGAGTGAAGAGATAATGACTGACTTGTCATTTTTGGGTGAACTATCCCTTTAGAGCCGTGCTTTTAGTTCCAGTTATTTGCTCCTTTTCAGGTGTTTGTGCAGCTACTGCTTCCAAACTCAGCTAATCTGAGATAAAGGTTCACTTACAGAGGCGCGATCAGTCTCTCAGACAGACTCATCAGTCCATTCAACAGCCACTGCTGGCACGGGGTGGTACGGTTCGTGCAGCATCTCTGCTAGTCACAAATATCTCAATAAGTCTGAGTGAGAGAGAAGAATGCTGTGCTCCCTCAAGAATATGTGGGATGGTCTCTGCAAGTTGCTGGCTGAAGCAGATCAATACCTGACTGTCCGTTCCTCCCACAAGCCTGCACTCTTGACATTTACCAAATCCCTTTATACCTCCTGTTAAACACGGAGAGCTGGTTTCCTCATTAAGTATAATATTAGTTTTTCTTTCAATTCAGCATTTCCACTATGTTTGGCAGTAGTCTGTTCTGTGAGATGAATGACACCACAGATAAAATTGAAGCATATTAAGTATAGTATCATGTATAGACTTTGAAAATTTCTCAGGTAACTTTTAACAGCAACATTTTGCATATTGTTTAGGTAATTGTAATGCCATGTGTGAGGGATTATGGGTAGCACTGCATGCTCGTCATTACTGGTGACAGCCCATTCACAGAAATAAAAAAAGAACCCCTCTGCCTTCATCTGACAGACATTGTTCAGTCATCTGCCTCTGAGTGGTTAACAGTTCATCTCACAAGAGACGGTGAGCTGAGTGTCAATTATGCATGTTCTCAGTACAACTAGAGGCAGTTGAAGAGAAAAATAAACTCCATATAAAATATGAAAACTTTTTTGTTGTCCTTGAGACAGGTGGAACTTTTAGTACCACATAAATACAGACTCTGTCCCATCCACCCTTGGATAACGAAAGAGAGGAAGGCTATGATGATGGTAAATTCAATATTGTTTGTTGCATCCCACTGAAGCTGCCCTAATGCTGTTTTGGACAAAAAAAAAAAAGGGTCTTGGAGACTTTTGTTCTCCCCAGTGTCCCTCTGCCATGTTTCTTCTCTCCTTGTTCCAGCTCTGCTCCAGATTTAAAGGGTCAATTCACTCAGATTTAATCTTGCCTCAGAACTTGGATAAACCAAAGTAAATCCATGAGCATATCTGGATACCAAAAGTGATAGCAAAAATACTTTTGTATGTTATTTGGATGAAGAAACTTTCTGAATGAAAGTTACCCACTAATGAACAGAGATTCTTTGGTGTTCTGAAGTTGAGAAAAATAGCAGTAGAAAAGTCAGTCTCATGCTTGACACAGTAACTAAATATATGCCCTGAGCACTCCGCCACTGTATAAAGGCCATGGTAAAAATACATTCTGCTGACGTCCAGAACGTTAAAGGAGAAGTTGATTACACAATGGACTCCACAGTGTAGACAGACAACTGTTTACCTGTGCTGTAGTCAGGTCTTGACGCCCGTGCCCTGTGTCTCTGGAGAAGCTTGAGGTCCTGTTACTATTTCTGCTTGCATTCTCAAA
>JAPQLA010000013.1:19796196-19807174 GCA_029822935.1 Naso vlamingii | reverse complement strand
ACAGTGGACAGGAGAGGAGCACACTCCCATGAGCTCCAAGAATTCTATGAAACGTGTGACTCTTTGTGTGAGAGCATGTCTAGCAGTGTGCTGATTCTGCTCTCATGCTCTTGCTCGGGTAGCGGCAGGTTTGTGGGAGCAGAGGGGAAACACTTGATCGATCTCTCTGCCTGCTGGACCATGTGAGAGGTCAGCCAGGTCACACCTCATGGTGACTGGAGCATATATAATCAATGTGTAAAACATATACACGCATGCACATTTTGAGGAATACTGAGTGCACACAAAAGTGCATGAGAACCACATACATTTACTCACAAGCATTCACCCACATATACTGAAGCGTACACAGCAACTCAACCAGACACTTCATTACTCCTCATTCCTTAATGCAGCCTACCAAAAATAATCAGTCTAATAGGTCAAGCCATGAATCGAAACATTAATTAAGATTGGCCACAGCTTTGGTCCTGCACTTTAATCTTCTGAACTTCATCACATTGGCTCCGAATAAACAACATGTGAAGGATGTAATTTTTCACAGAAATTTAAGTTAGTTTGAAGACCTAACTCACCTCTGTTTTATTAAGAGATTATCTTCCTGTGCTTTTACTTAATGGACACATCCCTTTATGTGCTTTGGGAAATATTAGCACCTAACATTTGCGTATAAGTGATGACCTTGGCTGGGTCTAGTGCGGTCTGGTTAAGCGGTATAATGATGAGACATGTTAATGACATCAGGATCAGGGCACCTGAGGCCCCATACACCATGGGAAATGTGTTCAGTTGTGATTACAGTAGTAGACTCAAACATGAACCACATTCAAGCCTGCAATCAAAATAAGAGATGGAGTGAGAGAGAGTGCCTTTTGTATTTTGTAACTACTATTCACAGACAGTGTTGATAACGGCCCTCACAGAGGTGGTCAGACTGTATAAGAGTGTGTGTTATGTGTGCAATACAGCAACCAAATGTTTCTGGATGTTTGGTGTATCAGTGTGCATGTCTGTGTATCGTGTAACTTTCAGCCCTCCAGGCTTTTTAGAGCCAGCATTTATCCAGCTGTGGCAGATTGTCAGCCAGCATCTGCTAATGGCAGGCCTGGTTATAATTAGGAAGGCCATTAACACTCCTTCATTATTCAATTGATTTGAATTTATGGCCATTTCTGTGCTCTCTCACTCTCGCTCTCATTCTCCCTGTTGCTGTTTAGCCCTATCTTTCTTGCATACTTTCTGTCTTGTTTGCATGTTTAGCACTCAATTGTTTCAGCATCTGCTCAGTGGCCAAACAGTGGAATACTGTTTTTCTATGTGACAACAAACAGATGTTAATGTGTTTATAGTGTAAATGTGAAGCAGGAAAAGAGCAGCCATGTTTAGAAACCGTTGTCTGAATGAATAACTATTAAAAGGAATGTAAAATCTCTATCTGCTCCATTTGTTTTTAGTGGTTTTTATGAGCCTTTGTGTGGCCAATCCTCCATGGTGAGCTATATGGGAGTTGGACCCTACTTTCCTGTACTTTTTTTTAGACACAGACACATTTGTATTTATTACAGAATACACTGCAGGGCTAACTGGCAGCCAAGCAGCAAATCTGCAAAGCCCCCATTGTGTTTCTGTCTTTGGATTCATTTATTTATATTCATTCATTACCATTGAAGTCTACAGCAGCCCAAAGAAACGTTTGGTCAAAAGTTGTGAAATTTGGCACACTGGTAGAGGGCCATGCCAAGAGGCCATGGTGCAAATTTGACATTGACTGGCCAAAGGGTAGTGCTAAAGCAAACAGATGAAAAAGCATAATTTTGACAGGCATATCTCATGCCCCCTTTGACCTTGAATCATGAAACTTTGCTCATGTATTCCATTAATTTGTCTCAAGGGCACATAACTGCAGGTCGTGATATTTTTTTTGTCATTTTGAATTTTGTGAAAAGCACTTTAAATCATACTCCTCCTAGGAATTTTCACTGATCTGCTCAAAAGTTGGTATACACAATCTAGAAACCAGTTGCTACAGTTACATCTCAACAAAAGTTTGAAAAGTAAAAGAAAGTAGCCAAAAATGGGGGAAAAAAACCAAAACAAAAAACAAAACAAAAACCTTATATTAACATAAAATGTATGATACATTTTCAGAGTGTATAATTAATACTTTGTATAAAAGAAATGGTCATTTGTGTGTATTAAGCAGCTTTAATACAAAAATAACCACAAGTTTGAAAACGAGAAGTAGGTCAGCGTAGCTGCTATATGAATTCACAATTCCTATTTCTCACATTTGACACAAATTTGCCATTGGCATTAAAGGTTTTAGAAAAAGTGGAGTGGAAAAGAAATGAGTGTAGCAAAGAAAATCTTACTTTTGCAGTCATTGGCATTATGGTGCCGATTTTATGATCTGCAGAGACTCCTTTGCTACAGAAAACCTTTATCAGGTCATCAGTGTATCTGTCCAGTTGTCCAATAAATTTTGATGTTAGAGGCACATTTGTTATATGCATGAACTCCAAGTTGTTCTTAAAGGAAGGAGAAAAGGATACACTTAACATATACCTACAACTACATCAACTGCATTCTCCAAATACTAAGTCATCACACTTACCTCATCAACATTACACAGTGCTGGCCATCTGTTCCGGACCTCTGTTATCATTACATATTTTAAAAAAAATAAATGAATACAACCATTTTTTATTGCCTAGTGTAATAATTGTCAACAAAATTAGCAAACTGGCTAACATTAGCTTAATGTTAGCTTGCTATTATGGTAAACAAAATGTTTCAATTGCCGGATTTCAATATTTCGTCAATATATAGATATAGGTTTAATACGATGTTAACAGTATCAATAAAGCATATTCATATACTAATGCCTGTCAGATTATAATGATGAATGCAGGTGCAATTTACCAAAGTCATGAAGTCAAGAAAAAACATTCTAAGCACGCTCCATAGCCTCATAGGGGCCGAGATTGCACAGTAGCGTTTTATAAAAGCCCACCAAACTGCTGCTCGGGCTCTCCCAGGCTCACTCGTTTCCGTGGTCGTAGCTGCACGTTCGTGAGCCAGCTTACGGAGCCGCTGCCAACAGTGATAGTAAAGGAGATTTACGTAAATTGTGATGTTAACTTAATTGAGAATAACTAACTTCACGTCTGATGTTATTACTGGTGTCCATGCATGGGAGGTAAGTTAATACTGATTTAATAATGTGTCACGTTAACATTAGCATTGCACAAAGTTAACGTTAAGCTACGGATAAGTGTAGTTAACTTTATAAATTCACTGAGTATATAAAACGTTATATTTTATGGGTGTAACATTGTAAGGTAGAAACCAACTTCTTGAGCCGGCTGGTTTGTCTTTGATTGCATTTCTTGGTTTTACTTATGTCTAGTACCTTAGCTTAGTCTACTATCCTAGTATAGGAACATATATTGCGTTGTTAAATGTCTATACTCGTGTTTTTGTAATGCTAACTGTACATTATCTCATACCTTCTGTTTAAATTTTTAACATAGCTAGCTTATCTGTCTTTGTCTCATTTATTCCCAGTATTGTCACTCTCAGTACTGATGACTTTTCTCTCCACAGCATCCCAAACCTCAGTGGAGTGCATGAAGGGCTCAGCCTTTAATTATTAATTCATCCATCTTCCAGCTGTGTGGCATACATGAAATAAATTTGTTTCAGTCACTAATGTTTCTTGGTGATTTTTCAAAATTATACAAATATCACAATACGGTATACATCTATGATATGTGATAATGAAAGCTGCACAACAATTGTTAATTATTGATTTTATAAATGAGAACAAAATAGAAAAGTTATCTTACAGCAGATGAAAAAAGGAAGACAACTTTGCCCATGCTGAACAATTAAAATTGGTTGATTGAGGTTTCGTGTTTTCTTGAGCTTTTACTCTCTCTTATAATGTTATTTACTGTTATATATAGGCTAACAGTTTTTTTCTACTGTAAACCATTTTTATATCATGATTTTGCACCATTAGACCTACATCGAATATTACTGTTGATGCTGTCCCATACCTACTTGTGACTGTATAGCCTTGCCTTATATATTTCAATAATACAGGTTAATTATTGGCAGACTTGAAATACGTTTGGGCCTAATGTTTTGTTTTGCTCTCTGTTGCAAGCCTTGCCCTGGGGACCGAGAGCAACAGTTGGTTAGTAGATCTGAAAGTACGGGGAAGGGTATAAGGGGTGAGAAGGTCAGCAATGTAGGATGGGGCAGGGCCAATTAGTGATTTAAAATCAAGCAATAAAATTTTAAAATCAATTCTGAACAACACAGGTAGCCAGTGCAATGAGGCGAGAGCAGGGAAAATGTGTTTGTATTTTCGAGTTCTATTAAGAACTCTGGCTGCAGTGTTTTGAACAGGTTGGAGGCGATTGATAGAGTTTTGTGGTAGTCCAGCGAATAAAGAGTTACAGTAATCAAAGTGACTTGATACAAAAGCATGGATGAGGATTTGAGCACCACTGAATGATAGAAATGATCTAGTTTTAGCAATGTTCATGATTTGATTCTGGCCTCATGAGTGCACTGTAAACCTAAGGAGGCTATTGTTTGGGTTACAGAATCCCTGTGTGACTTTGGTCTAAACACCATCACTTTTTATTGTTTTTCAGCAGTAAAAAATTGCTGGACATCCATGCTCTAATGTCCGTGAGGCAGGCTGTGATTGTACTTATTGAGGTGAAATCTGATGGATTTATAGATAGGTAAATTTGTGAGTCATCGCCATAAAAATGGAAAGAGATATTGAAGTTGCGGATGACCTGACCAAGTGGCAACATGTGTATGGAAAACAGTAAAGAGTAAGTAAAGAACGCCACATTTGATGTTTGCATTTAAGTAGAAAAGACATTACCAAGAGATACCGAGATCGTTCTGTCGCCTAGGTATGACTTGAACTATTCTAATGCAGTCCTAGTTACACCTACCCAATTTTCTAAACCGTCAATTAAAATCTCATGATCGACAGTATCAAACACAGCAGAGAGGTCTAACAACACCAGGACAGTACAATAGCCGGCATCTGAGTTAAACCTAATGTCATTTATGACCTTTAAAAGTGCAGTTTCTGTGCTATGATGATTACGAAATCCAGAATGAAACTTTTCGAAAAGTGAGTACTCATTCATGAAAGATACAAGTTGAGAATATAGCACTTTCTCCAGTACTTTGGCAAGAAAGGGTAGTTCAGATTTAAGTCAAAAATTATCTGTCAAGGTTAGGTTTTTTCAATAATGGTTGCACAACAGCTGATTTAAAAGCTGCAGGAAAAACCCCGGAAGAAAAAGACTTAATAAAAATTGTTAAAATATCTGAAGATAAAAAGGTAGAGACCTCTTTTAAAAATCTAGTGTGTAAAACTTCTAAAGAGGAGGAAGATTTCATGTTGCTAATCATCCTCAGAAACTCTGACTGGGATACCCAATAAAATAGATTAAAAGTCTGATAAACCTCTCTGTGAGAGGGAGTAAACAGAGATGGTAAGATTTGGGCTCTAATGCTGGACACCTTCTCAAGAAAAAATACTCGGAATGACACATCTCTCAATAGAAGAGACTTCATCGATACCAGGAGAGCAATGGATCAGGGAGCGGATGGTCTTAAATAACAGCTTGGGGTTGTGAGGATTTGCAGCAATAAGTTGAGTAAAGTAATTAGATCTTTCTCGTTTACAGCTCTATTAAACTCTTTTAAGAGCTCTTTCAACTGGAAGTTTTCCTTTTCCGTTCAGCACATCTGCATGCCCTTCTGATGCGCCGAACATGGTCATTTATCCATGGAGGAGTTGAAGCAGGATAGGCTTTTGATAATTTAACAGGAGCTACCATGTCCAGTGTTTCTGCACAGCATCTCAAAAATCTAGCAGCCAGTTCCTCAGTAGAGTATGAGGAATCTAGTGGATCAAGCTGCTGAGGAGCATGATAAGCTCTGCTAAAGTTCTGCTAAAAAGTCACTATTTGATTTGGGAGGGCAATATAACAAGCTAGAAAAGACAGTAGGGTGGGAGGTAGTGAAAGAGAGAAGAATGAATGAAATAAAATTGCCAACAGCAACAGGTGTACATTTGTGGACAGCTTTATAAATGACAGCGAGACCCCTCCCCCATCCAGATGGCCTAGGACAATTCAAAAATGTATATCCAGGGGGACATGCCTCAGTGAAAGGAACTTTAGTATCAGACCAAGTTTCCACAGGAAATAAAATCTAGATCTTGTGAAGAAATAAAATCATCGACAATAAAGGACTTATTGGTGATAGACCTAAGATTCCAGAGACAGTCAATTAAAAAATGAGTTGCTTTTTAGCCATTCATGTAGGCTGAAAAGCTCAGGGCTTTTTGAAGGAGCGGGGAAGGGACCAGAAAAAATATGTGTTTTGCCCAGGCTTTGGAAACCGCAAGAGACTCCAGTTGATCACAGCGGATGACTGATTGTTTATCCATGACGTTATTTGTAGACATGTGTCTTTTCAGAATGTGAGCTGAGGGGTGGAGCTCTGTGAGAACTGGAGTTAGTTCGATAATGTCTGCAGCTTTTGCACCAGGGAGACAGTATGTGGTTGCGCCTGGGAGCTCCATTGACCTCACAACTGAATCACTAAGAATGAGGATTTCAGGTAGCCTGTCCTTACACTGACTATTGTAAACAGAAAGTTTGGATAAAGAAGGAAACTGAATGCCATTAGCCGCAGTAGCTGAGGCAGCATCAGGGACAGCAGAATTGATTGAACCAGATTCACCTGGCGAGTTGCTGCTGGAGATGATGTCACCACTGGCCACCGCAGTGACCGGTGCTCCATCAGGCAGGTGGGTCAATGGCTGGAGGTAAGCAGGACCACGCATAGAACCAGAGACAGCAGGAGGAGAAATGCATTGGTAACGTTTCACATGGGATAGTGGGGTCATCGGAGGTTTCTGACATTTTCTTCTTGTGTTGGAGCCGACCGGGACAGGCTACTCCAGAGCGGTCAGCGAACATGTAGCTGCTAGGTCATTTAACATATCAAGCGGAGCAAAGAAGTTAGACAGTGGAATAAGATCATCATCCTCGTCTGGTGAAAACAGAGGAAGAGAGATCCTTTTCCCTTTCTTCACGACGGATGCCCAAGAGGGAGAATGGATGGATATTTGCCGGATTCTCAGAGCTGCAAGGAGCATCTAGCTGCAACATATCCAACCGGGAGAGAAGCAGGGACTGCCGCCGGAGGGTGCCATCCAGGAGGCTCTCGATGGAGTGGAGTTTGGATCTCAAACTGGACAGCTCAGGCACCGTCAGGGTAAGTGGAGGCATGCTACAATGAGAAGAAATAACTGCCAGTATAGAGAACTACGGATAACAGAGGAGTCATAGCAGGCAGCTGGTTAGCAGTAAGCTAATGTTGGCTTTTAGCAAGTAGGTACAGATGGTACTTACATGCAAGGGCTCTGAATTAGGAGCCCACTGCGTTGATCAGGTCTAGTACAGGTCTCGGTACACAGATTAGTTATGGGGATCCAGATAAAAGCAGCAAGCAGTAAAACTTACCGACACAGGTCCAACAAGTGGACCTGCTGCGGTAATGAAGCCTCAGGAGGAATGATGTTGAGGAAGTTTCCCACACCGTCAAACTGCAGTCAGCCCCACTGTCACAGGCAGTCGTTAAAAATAACAAAAAAAATCTGCACTCAATGACTAAAATCTTTTAGCCATCTAAAGGGTAGATTTAAAAAAATCTACCATTTGAAGAGTGAACCATAAGAAAGTGACTAGAAACTGGATAAAACACCAGTTAAAAGTCGAGTTGTAACGGAGCTCCAGCCAGAACACACATTTGCCGACGCGTGCATGTAATGACAGAGGTGTGTCTATAGAATTATGCTCTTCCTGAAATGGGTATAAGGTACTGCACAAATGTCTTGTAGGTATTGAAAAATGAACTATAATTCAAACCAGGAGATAAAATTTTAAGCAGAATCAGGGTTTCTAAAGCCATAAAAAGATTACGCTATTAAATGCTCTTTCTGCATTCATGGAGAGAAGAGGTTCAGGATCAGATATTGGATTTTTTTTTTTTTCTGATTCTAAAAGGAACATATCTTTTTAAATGCAACAAAAGAAATTATTTTATTATTTTTTTATTATTACTTTTATGGCCTCCAATACAGTTTAACTGGAAACCTCATCTGTTACATTAGCGCTAAAAAAGAAATTATTTTAAGTGGAAATGTGAATGAGAAAGTGGTCATCTTTTAATAACAGTGGGTCTTATCTCCAGTGCTTTGTTGTAAAACTTTAATTTGGGAGAGCTAGTGGTGAATGGTCTTAGAAAAGCCAAAAAGAAAACTATTTTCATTAACAAGTGGTCTTTTTTGTAAGAGGTATTCTGTGTGACTATTTGGAAGCCTCCCTGTACTTTTAAATAGTTTTCTTCCTTTTTTGTTACCTTTTATGCAAATCTTATTTTCTGTTCCTGTGTTCCTGCCTGCTCTTGACTCCTTAGTCTATTCTCACAGCATTATTCCTTCCTTTCATTCTTACATAATTTACATCTCCTTTTCCCCTTCCATCTCGATAATTTTCTGCCTATTCTGTCATTCACACAAAGCTGTTTCTTTATGTCCCCCCTCCCATTGGTCACACTTTCTTCTGCTCTTCCTCATCTCTCTCATTTTCTCTTTATTGTTCTCCTCCTCCTTTCTCTCTGTTTGTGCTTTTGAATGTGGCTTACTTATTGTTTCTCTTGCACATCTTCCTCTTCTTCTGCTTTGACTCTCTTCCTGCTTCCTTTCTCACAGCCTTTCTTTTTCTGTCCCCCTCCCATCTCTTCTGGCTTCCGTCCCCTAATGTAAACCCCTGACTCCTTTCAATTAGTTTATCATTTTGCCTGAAATGATTCATTTATTGACCGAATGCTGTGTGTGTGCGAGCCTCCGGGTCACCAGTTTAATTGATGATAATGATGCTGTGATGCTATAAATAAAGTAACAAGCAGGTTAAAGTCATTTTACTGTACTCTCTAGCAGTTGATCTGTCTGGCCTCCCCTTTGCTTCTGAACCTACTCTGAAGCATTCTGATATCCCTTCACTTTATTCCTGGCATATTCATATCTTATTTTCTTATCTTTATCTCCCCTCTTTTTTCAAATTCTGCCCATTGCGTACATCAGTGTAATTAAATCTGAGTTATTATTCTGTGTTATTGCTATCTTTTCACTGTCCACATAGCAATGAATAAAAGCAATCTAAATAATTAAGCTGTAAGCAGCGTTTAAAGGGCCCTCTCACCTCTGGCTAATCATGTTATGTAAGTGCTATGATGACTGTAATACAGTGCTTACTTCCTGTTCCCAGTAGGGGCCACAATCCATGAGTCCTAAATAGCATGTCAATGTTCTCAGAATGGGATTCTTACTAAACATTTGAAATCTGGGAAACAATGCAGTATTTTCCGTTGATATGTTAGACTATGGTGGCCTGTCCTGCCACAGTTTTAAAATGAAATAAAAATATTTTTGCAATCCACTGTAACAGATCTTTAAGGTTGTGTTTTGCGTTGCTGCTCAGCAAAGCATGTCTCTTCAATCTCCCTTCACTCTCAGTCAATCATCACCCCCTTGTTATATGGTATTTTTGGTATTTTATTGCACATTCACATTTCAAAGCACTTCAGTCAACCTTGGTTGTTTTTAAATGTGCTATATAAATAAACTTGATGTGACTTGACTTTGACTATGGACACAGGCCGGGGGCTCAAGACTCAGCGTCCTTTCGTCCGGGGCATGATAAAAAAAGGTGTTCAGGATGATTGGAAATCTTTCCAAATAGGGACTTTGTATGTACACTATGTGTGTTTAAGTGAATATGCATATATACAAGTGAAAAAGATGCCGCAGCTCTGCCATTGACATGGCGGAGGGTTTATGCTGCACATTGCCCTGCATATCAATACAATAAACTCAAGAGGTCATTATAGATCCCTGATCAGTCGGAGACAGAAGCTCAGTTGTCATACACAGCCATGACATCAAACAGTTCTTATAAGTACCTAGGGGTCCATGTCGACAGCAAGCTGAACTGGCACACACATGTGGCAAGTGTCTGTGCCAGAATTCATCAGCGACTACATTATCTTCGCAGACTCAGGCTTTTTGGTGTCTATATCATGTACATTTTTTACAGTTCCATCACTGAATCTGTCCTTCGGTACGGCATTACCAGCTGGTTTGGCAACCTAACAGTCAAGTGTAAAGCTCAAATCTTTAGTTAAATAAAAACAGCAGGGAAAATCATGGGAATAATCATACCCCTCACTCCCGAAGTCATTTTTGAGCAGTCCACCATTTGCCAGGCCATCTGGATCTTATCCTACCCCTCCCATGTGCTGAACTGTGAATACGAACTGGTGAACTTTGGGAAGAGATACAGGGTCCCCCTGTGCAAACACAACTGCTACAACAATTCATTTATTCCTCTCTCAGTGAATCTGATTAACAAACAACTGCAGGAGTGCCGGCAGAGCATCAGGGGGAGCTCTTAAACAACCGCAGCTCCACTAATCAAATTGTATGTATGGCGTGGTGTATTTTTACTTGTGTGGTAAGCATTGAAATTATTGTATGAATGGTTGAAGTGACCAGGTGGATGGTTGTTTTGTCTGTTATTTTTTTATCTGTTGTATTTGTATTTTTTCATTGTGTTTTTATTGTATTGTCTGGTTGATGCAGCAGCTCCCGAATCCATGACAAATTTCTTCGACAGGAGACAATAAAAGGAACCTTAACCTTATTGCAAATGATAACTAAATCTTGCACTGATTTAATCAGAACCACTTCCTTTTTTTATGGCGAAACACTCAAAATGGCTGCCACACCACTGACACAATATTTGTCAAAAATGAAAGCTTTTGATAACATCTTATCACTAGGGGGTCAAGGGTACACACAGGA
>JAPQLA010000013.1:19751347-19765222 GCA_029822935.1 Naso vlamingii | reverse complement strand
TGAAGCCACTAATGTAGCCTCAAATGCTCCTTTTTGCACCTGGCAATAATTTGCTCTTTACTGACATAATACACCAGTAATGTCAACTTACAATCAGGATTCACACCCGGTAGTTCTGTGTGTGTGTTGTTTGTTTTCTCCTCACACATAATATAAAGCACATATTATGAGTCAGGGATATTGTCTCAGAAACAAACATCCTATTATATGTGGTGCTTACTTCCACTGCCATCATTTATATGGAATATAGAAAGCAAAGAAACTGTGACAGGGTGCTGATGCCTCATTAGTTCTTGCACCTACATTCAACTGTACTACGAAAAATATAAATATTTACTAACATGAAAAGTTACTGCAAACCCAAACTTTAAACATAATGATGAGCTGTGAAGTTTCTTACCTGTGGCCTAATAAACATGTTGTTATGGCTCCATTTTCAAATGTTAGAGCCAATCGCTGTTCATTTTTTAATGCATGTTGTGTGTAGTATATGCGGTTCAATTTAATGTCCAGACTGCATTGTTATGACAAATATATCTGAACTTACACTGACTATATTTGCTCTCAGTTGACTGACTCATGTGTTCAGAGTCTTCTGATATCTTTCTTATTGGAGCTGTCGTACACTAATAAAAATATGCATTTAAAAGCTTGACAGTTTGTTATGTCAACATGAGGCACTTCTGTCCTTACTTGTTATTGATTGTCTTGGTTAAACTGCCATATGAGAGAGGATAAGCTCTTTCTAATCACATCACTGTCTCCTTGAATTATAATTTTCGTGGACGGCGGTTAATCCAGAGGGTAATTGGATTCAAACAGCACACATTCTCTTGGGAAATTTCCACCTTTCAAAATCCAGGCCTTCAGCTTTGATTGCACCCAATACTCTGTTTTTTCCTGGTTAATAAATGCATTTTGAACATGGTAAGATTCATGAGCATTTACAGCTCTCTTGTTGCATCCTTACTTTAGAAGTAATCTTTTTTATTCTCCCACATTAAATGAAAATGTTAGGTGGTTTTATCTAAATTCAAATCAGATTTTGAGCAACTTTTGTTAGTGCATCTCCAACACAAAATGTTTGTCCTGGGACTGATAAACAACAGTTTTAACTCATGAATCTGTCACACTGTATATTTTCTGTCAGTAGTTCATTTTGTAGCAGCATTTGTGTTTTAACTCTGCATAGATGCTTGTGACAAAAAGAGTTTCCCTTTGGCAGGCTTGCTCGAGTAGCTCCTCATTTTTATGGCCAGAACAGCCACTCATCCATCCACATTTTGACATTTACACTGTGCCGTTGGGTTTCAATGGCCAGACCCCAGTGGGGCTGAATGGTAATGACCAACGATAACCTTTTGGATAGACAGCTGGTAAATATGGGGAACCAGGAAAAAGGGGAGAAAAAAAAAAGGCCAGCAAATACTTGTCTCCTTTCATTTGCTCTGCTGCTAACAATTGGACACCTGTAGTCAGGTTTTTAGTTTTGTTTGGCCCACTCTTTGCTTTTGAGTCTACAAATGTGAACCTAGGGCTGCTCGACTATGGCAAAAATAATAATCATGATTATTTCAATTGATGCTGAAATCACAATTATTTAACACATAGCCCATGACTCATGGGCTTCAAGAACATGATGCATTTATTGAACATTAACACAGGTGTTTCTTTTGAACACTGGATGCCTTAACTTTTAAATACAATAGGATTGAAAAAAAAAGAGAGAATAAAAAATATAAATATACAATAAAAATAAATAAATTAATTAATTAATTAATACAAAAATTATATATATATATGAAATGTAAAAAAAAACAAAAACAAAAACAAAAACAAAACAACTATGTTCAAGTGCACTGCCACAACCAACTGTGGCATCAATGGCATCAGTACTTTGCTTATACCCACAGGAGCCAGACTGATACACAGTTGTGTTGTAAAGAGCATCCTTAATTCAGACTAATGAAGTGAACACATGTTCCTGCAGAAAAGATAAGCTGCACACTGAGAGACAGCCTACAGCTGTGAATCTCTGTCGTTTATTTATTATTCACTCTGTGTATCATGTCACTGATTTAATATTTGTCTGGTATGTTATGTCATGTTGAGTTCTATTTTGTAATATTTTAACACTGAAAATTATTAATCAATTTTTAAAAATGAGAGTACCCTAGATTTAAGTGGCAGTAACACATTTTGCACTCGATTGGTTTTGCGGAGTCAGACTGACCACACCACAGCGTTTATAGACACACAAGCACACAAAAAGGAGTAACACTCCACATGCTGTATTGTTTGATTCCACAGGGACTTAATGTTAGGGGACACAGGTACAGAACTGGTGTAATTTTTACCTGTATTCAACCAAATAAACTTTCCCTGTTTCAGTAATGGTATGAAAATGTGTTCCACATATTACAATATTTAATGACTAAGAAAATCAATGCATGAGCTTGCTGGTAGTGTGTGTGGGCTCTGTTTTTGTTAGTCTAGGCGCAGTGCAGATGCAGGTCTGAGTTCAAAGAGCACAAGTAGGTGTGGAAATCTTTTTTGGTGATTTGGTGGACACGAACGCAGGCGTGTCTGGGGCACGGCCTGGCGGAGTGGTAAAGTTGGAGGAATAAACAGTAAGAAGGTGTGTAGCAGCTGATTTCACTCATGGCAAATCAGATCAGCTCTTCTCATTCCTTTCAGGACCGCTGTGATGCAGACTATTGTCAATTTCAGAATGACTGACGAAGGAGCAGACAAGTGCCGCCAGCCAAATTTTATGCAGGAGGAAACTGACATACTTGTCTGGGAGGTTCAGGCTCGTAGTTGCCAAACTTACAGTACTACAAGTAAGCCTTCACGGGCTGATGAAGTCAAATGGCTTTGGAAGAGGTGGCTAAAATTAGGAATTGATTCAACTGGCAGAGAGTGGCTGCTGCGTCATGACGTGCATCAACTGCCTAATTCACACACAATGCAATAGGCAAAATGTCAGCTTAATATTACATGTGAAAAACTGAAATAGAACATTACGTTCAAAATTATTGTTTTGATATTTTGTTTAAGTGGGATGAAATGTGGAGAACATCCACCAAACCTGCCTGCGGGATTTTGGATGGTTCTGTTCATGTGCACTTTGGCCCACTAAAGCGAAAATTGCACTCTGCTGATTGCTCTGCCTTTGCTGTGAGTCTCCATTCAGACCAAATCAGGTGGTGATCCTGTGAAAATGCAAGTTTTCTCATTCATTTGAATGAGGCTCTTTGCTTTGGGTGAAGTCTGCAAAAAAAAGTTGAAACGTCACGCTGTGGCTGCCAATCACGCAAAGGGGCCGTCCTTCAGCAGTCGACCACCACCCCTGGATTGGGGGAGGAATAAAGTAGGCCACACAACTTGATGTCACACAATTGGTTCTGTATGTTAATTAAGTGACACTCCCACTGCCACACAACCCTGCAGCGTTTCGCCGAATCACCTGATTTGCTCTGAATACAGCTTAAGACTAATTGGCACACTGCTGCCTCTCACCCCCACCCTTACAACCCCCACCATATCAGACTGAACAATTTTATGTACTTGGCAGAGTCTTTAATCATTCAAATTTGGCTGGGTGGTTAATAACACATTTTTCTGTTGGGTGACAAATTCAGAAAAGATGTGGGGTTTTTTCTGCTTTACATGGACTTAAACTGGACGTCCAACAGGTGTGTATTTATGTATTTTTGAGTGTTGATTAGGATATATAAAGCTTGTGTTTCTGTCTGTAGCTGTGAGTGTATTTGTGTGTGTTTGCGTGAGTGTGTGTCTGTGGGTGTGTGTGGCAGGCCAGCAGGATTTATTGTGTCAGTGATTGTAGCAGACAGAGGAGGTTACCACTAGATCCTGATGGTCCATTCAACCATGGAGTAAACATTCATTAACACATGTTCCCATTGATCAGACAGAGGAACAGGGCTCAAACACATACACACACTCATAGGGAAAAAATTTTGTTGTGGCAGTTTATACTAGGGATGCACCAAATGTTCAGTATTATTCGGTCGAAAAACAGTACAAAAGACATTTTCTGTATTTAAAAGGACAGATCATTTTTACCAAAAAAGGACATTTTTTGTAGACGGGATCAGCAACCAGCGTGGAATGAGGGGTGCATGCAAGTATGTTAAAATGCAGCCTCAACAGAGAATCAGCGTCTTACACTTAGACTAACATTAGTCGAGTACAAGAAAGAGACAGCAACAGCAGCAGCAGCAGCAGCAAAAAAGGAAAGCTCCCCCTAACATTAGTCCCAACACACCCACTCCAACTGTTGTAGCTTTTTCTATAACCTTTAAAATGATGACAAGACGTTTCTTAAAATCAGATGTCACTGTGGTGAGTGAGAAAGGATATTCACATGACGTTAGCTCGTGTCTGCGAAGTACAACTTGGCTGCTTTCTACAGCGAGTCTACCAGAGTCTGAAGTAAACACGGAGCAAAAACTTCTCTCTTCCGCTCAGAGAGCATCATGGGTAATGAAGTCCACTAAGACCTAACAGTGAACTCAGCGCATCTAACCTCTGTCCTTGTAATTTTAAAAATATCACATATCAAATGAAATGTTCAGGCCTCTTTTAACTCAGTGTTTTACGTTTACTGCTAAATATATAATATTTACTCAAATGTTTCATATGCATTATTAATGAACTCATAAATCCATATGAATTAAAAAATTTCCTTTAAGTTACGTCACCATTCATGACTGACATTTCTAAAAAAGGCTAAAAAGTTTGCCAGTGACAGGGCCAAAGCAAAAGGTAACTGTAATTGTTTTTCTTTGAGAAGTCATTTAGAAGACATTTATTGAATTTGCAATAGTGGAAAAAAAAAAAGGCAAAATATATGAAAAATTGTGGGAAAAAAACACATCTGCTTTTCGGCCAAGTGCTTTGTTATTTTTTATTATTATTTTATTAATTTTTATTTTGGTGCATCACTGGTTTATATTTAAATGTCACATACACATTTTACTTAAATTTTTGTTGAAGTCAAAAAGACTTCTTAGAAATAACAAATAAAGCTACATTTGCTTTTATAAGAAGCTTTAGCACAAACATTTTCTTTTTTTATTCAATCATGTTTTTTACTTGTTCCTGTGTTTGTTTTTTCAGCAGCTGAAAACACAGTTTAGATCTTTTCGGATTTGCCCCAGTAACTTTCCTTTTCTCATTAATTAACTTTGAGGGTTGTGAGGCTGTTCTGGAGTGCACTGATACAAACATGACCATTTAACTCAGAGTCGCACGGGGAACCTCAGCATGTGTTAAGATCCAACATCAGAGTCAGAGGTGTTTACAGGCACGTATCGATTTACTGAGAGAGGTGGGACTGGAGTTGTGGAAGCAATGAGATATTCCCCTTTGCTGAGTGGTGCTGTGAATTTTGAGAAGGTGATTATTGATCTTAGATTACCTCTGTGCCTCTGAGCAACCAACTAGATACAGGAGTGATAATGCAAACAGGGGCAGGGCTTTGCTGGTGTTTAGGGACCTTGGTTTTGATCTAATTAGGGCACCAACAATATTTTAAACTGAAGATCAAGGATATTTCCATCTTTAATGCTTTCTAAGCCACAGCTATAAAGATGGTATTTTCAAAAAAGTGTTTTTAGGAAAATTTAGAGGACGTCATGGATTGGTTGTGTCTGATAGAGACTGAATAGGAACATCGAGATCTTTGGCTAGCTTAGAGCATCCAGAAGGTTTCAGATAAATGTTTGTCCTATTCAACCTTGAAGGCTGGCCAAGTTGAATCCAAGAAGTCAAGTGCTGTATGAATTAACCATGGACCTAAGAGACTAAGATAGAGGGGATGTGGAGGAAGAAATGCAAGCAAGGTTGGAGTAAAGAGATGTCCTGGAAGAAAAAGAGGGAGGACTGAAGAAAGGGAAGAGAAGGACAGGGTGACGGGAGGGAGCAGATGTCAAAGCCGGTCTAAGTTATCAAGGTGATGCCTTGCCCTAGCTGCATCTCCAGGTCACCACTTTCTGGCACAGTCCAAGGTGAATGTCTCTGGGCTAGAATGTGTGTGTTTGCATTCATGTGGTCGTGCATGCGCCACTGAAAGGCCCCGAGCAAGTGCTGGCAGAGTGGTGTAAAGCTGATGAAGCGAGGGAGTGAGTGATGCCCTTGGTCCGGGGCTGTCAGCCAGGCTAATGGAGGGCGCCACACTTGGCCGCCCGCTGACTGACAGGTGCCAAGCGAGGCCTTCGTCAAGCGAGCACCAAGTTGGCGGTGCCAGCTTGCTTACGGCGGTGAGGGATGATGACACAGAGATCGTTCACTCGGCTAATGCTGACACACATGGCGCATGCACACCCTTCTGAGCTTGTCACTCAATAAGGAGTGTAGGCTGTGAGATGAGCTACTCTGAGAAGTACCCTGACCCTGATAAACATAGACAAGAGGGTCAAGTTGCTGCTTTGAAATTTGAATCACCTTTATCAGTGCCATTTTTCATGCTGGCAGGCTGATCTATGATCTCTTCTGGCCCACATACAGAACCACTGTTCCCCTGTATACACACTCAGGATCATTTCCAGCAGGGCATTTAGGTACATCATAACCACTCTTCTGTTGCATCACATGAAGAAGCAGGAAAGAGTTTAAACATCAGAGAATAAACGTAGAGTACTTTTTCCTTCTGTTTTTTATTGGTGTGAAGAGACAGCAAACACAAACAGAGGTAGAAACAAAATACAAAAAAAAAAGAAAAAACAGCAGTTCGATAAAAAATATTTACAAGCAACAGTCAGTCAATTTATTAAGGTGAAGTTAGTGGGAGTCCATTAGAAATTTGAAACCTTGAACTTAAACTTGCCTGCTACACCTGCCTAAAGTAGTTTTTTCCCTCTCTCAATAACATCCAAGCTTTAATTGTACACTTGCTAGGTTTTGCTCAGGACACATTTATCCTACATGAAGTAATTGACAGTTGAGACTCTGGAATCAAGCCGGCCACCAGCCCTGCGAGCGTGGTGCAGCTGTCCCTGTCTGAGTTTTCTCTAGGCTCGATGAGGAGCTTTTTTTATGTTACTCTTGTTCACAGTTTTCCTGTAAAAATCCTTCCACGTTTTATGCTTTTCTTTTTTTAAATCAAAAGCCACATTAGTATAATATTGCCATACTTTTGTACACTTTGGTAACTTCTCCAGGTACTGAAGTGCCAGCCCTGTCAAAATACAATGCTGAGTGTCACCAGACCACAGACTTTATGTAGCTGCTGTACTGGTGAGCCAAACACACTTCACAATAACTGAGAAACACTTGTGGTTGGCTGTGAGTAAAACCACTCAAGTAAGTGTGTTTTTCTAAATCTGGGCACAGAAAGGTTTGAATGCAGCTATTGTTTGACTGGAGAAGTTTTGGTATTTAAGTGTTTTTTTGTTTTTTTTTTTAGTCAATACCCTTTAAGTATCCAGTACCAAAGCCCAGCCCCACAGGGCAACATCCATGGCACTGCACTATCACTGTGTTTGTTTTGTTCCTGGGAGACGCAGTGACGCTGACGGAACAACACCTAGATAGCAGAAGGGAAGAAGAATGCCAACTGAGTCGCCCAGTAGCAGGCTTAACCCATAGCCTATACCCAGTGAGTCAGACTACTTCTCTACTGACAGCATGCCAAACACACGACTGTTCTCGATGTCTCAGTACCTTGCACAGAGTCTTGTTAAGCTTAAACAGACATTAAGCAGTACCTCAGCTTTTTCAAAAGGCCCTTTAATTGCTTTCAAGAGCAGTGAGTCACCTGAAATAAAGGTTTCATTTGACATTGTAAAGGTGCTTGTCAGAAAGCAGACGGCTGGAACTAAGTGGCTATTATTGTACAGTCTTCTTTGAAACTAAGCATTTGGTACAATATTGGTGAAGAGAAACACTTTCTCTTGCAAAGAAATTTTACAGAAAAGACAAAAACGACAAAAATAATAGATAATACATAAAAGTCTGTCACCACCAGTTGATTGAATTAAGTGGAAAGAAACATTTAAGTTAAAATGGTAAACTAGAAGAAGTACGCAAAATGACTGAAAGATTACAGGGAAGTTAGGAAAAAGACAAATTTTTACCAAAGGCAAAGACTGAAGATGAAGCAAGACAAAATGGTAGGAATGTTAAACTGATTGAAGAGTGAATTAGTGAAAAAATGTACAAGGAGGCCATGGAGGGGATTGAGAGCAGGGATGGAGGAAGGTGGATGAAGAAGAGGAAAAAAGGGAGGAATGGGGGATGACAACTCACAGAGTTGTCACCCTATCTACCACTGTGTATCAGGTTTCCAGTAAGAGACATGCCGACTGACAGAATGAGACCAGCCTAGTCAAGCACGCTGATGAGCTCCCGTCTTTTCTTAATTGAGTAACTGAGGCCTCAAAGGTCATGGCCAGTCCTGACTGGACAAGAAAGGGCTAGGCTAAGCATCAGGGCTGGAACTGGAAGCACATCAAAGCTGCGCTTCAGTCCCTCCCTCACTGCTGCTTTGAATGCAAACTTAACAGTCTGACATGGAGGGTTTCTTACGGCTTTAGTGTATGTTAAAACGTGCGGACAAGACTTGTGTGTCTGCTCACACAGTACACCCTTTTAGGTATTTCTGTTGGTCTGGAAGGATGATTGAATTGCTGAGGAGCTTTTGATACACTGATTTGTTCATTCATAAGAAAAGCTGCCCATTTCCACTGAGCTTCAAACTAAAAATCTTCTTTTGACCACTCCTAACTAAAATCTCTCACAGCACACTCTCTGTTTCCTGTGTGTCAATCTAACCCTGAGCCCACAGTAGCCACATTACATGGGTCTTGTTTGAAAACATTATGGTTGGGGTCAGAGAATAAGTGTGTTAAGCCTAGGCTTGTAGCAGATCACTGGACCCACAATGCCAACTCAGACAAGAGGGAGGTTGTTCAACAGTTTATTGTAAAACAATAAATAATGATGCAGATGAGTCAAACAGAATGGAGCCAGGTGAGTGTGGATTGGTTAAGGCAGGAGTCCGGGGTGACTGAGGTGGAAAATCCGGTGAAGGTGAACAGCAAACAAAAATCAAGGCTGGGCGAGGCAACAGAGCAGGTGAACGTGACAGGGCATTGTGGAAACAACAACGAACTGGCGAAGAGTGGAGCGTGTGACCAGGTATTTAAGCAGCAGCAGGAGGAGGATGCAATCAGTGTAGATGACAAGCAGGTGCTTGATAGTGAGAGGGTTGAGAGGAAACCAGGTCAGCCCCGCCCAGCCAAATAGACTGACACAGACAAGGAAGACAGGACAACACACACAGAACAAGAGGGGTGGGGAGAACGGAGGAAAAACAAAGGGAAAAAGACAAATACTGCGGCTCCGAACAAAGAGATGGAGTACTTTACAGATTCAGGCAATGAATTGTCAGATTGTTGCAGGAATAGCAGATGTATCATCACTTTGAAATTGTATTAAATGAGTACGCTTGAGAGAGAATGAGACAGGAATGCAGAGAGACAGGGAGAGAGACTGAGATTCCTGGAGGCTCAGGGGTATATGTGAGAGAAACTGATGGCTGGGCCCTGGAGAGGGAGGGGGCTGAGACGAATAAAAATGGGACAGAGGAGCAGGAGTTCAGGCGCACTTTATCTTTACATTTCTATGAGCCTCTAATTGCTCAGATCAAATTGCTGCCTCTGCATATATCTAGGGACAGTGTGAGTGTGATAGCCTGTAGCACAATCATTGACATTGTAATAACTGTTTAATTGCTATGGGCCCAAGCTTCATGAAGACGTCAAGCCCTCCTAATGGCCTCTTATTTTGTCAGGGATCAAGCCATAGCAGATGGATGCCCTCCCACTGGCATCACCATCTCCTTCTCTCCAACAGATTAATGGTGACCCCATCAAGGCTCAGAATTCTGATGTTTGTTCAAGGGCTCACTTGTGCTTTACAGAGGTCAGGACCTAGGAGGAAATGTTTAAAGCACATTGTCATAGTGGTAGGATGTCATGCAGACTATGAGCCATTGGACTATCTCCCCTAGCAAATAACCAGAGATAATGCTCCCTTGGAAGGAAATTGAGAGGTGCTGAATAATTCCTGGCTGGCTGTATTTGGGTACAGTAGAGTGAAGAAGCTATGGAAAAAATTCTGGTCAGGTCACACAGCTCCACCCCCATCATCATTAAGCTGCTGCAAGCAGCGGACCATGGGCTCATTAGTGCTAAAAAGATGCTATAACTCTTTCTAGATTAGAAAGAGGCAGAATTGCTGGGGTGGATGGCACTTATTCATACCCCTCTCATCATCTCTAATATGGCACTCGGCAATAAACGTGTATTATGGCTTGCTGCTTTTTTTTTAACTTCAAACACCTGTTGTTTGTTCATAACCACCTGCCAGTTCATAAACAGCAATGGATGTGTGGAAGTGGCATGTGTTAGGGTTTTACAAATAATGCCGCCCATGATCCTGCATTTGTTTAGTCACAAAGCTTTACACAGCCAAAAGCAAAGGCTGAGAAGACAAATGAGTGACCCATCAGTGTTTATTTTTTTGTCAGACATTTACGTTTTAAAGGAATTGAGTTTCACTGAAGATAATGGTGCTCTGGAAGCCTTGATAAATGTGTCTGTTGATATAGTTCCTTACAGCTTTTCTTACTTTACAAGTCAATCCATTAAAAATGGAATGCGACTTTCTAAAAATGTACGAGCATCGTGAGGAAGTCAGATACTCTCAGTACTTTAGTACTATGAAAAAAAGTTTACTGCTACAATGCACATCACACTGGCCTTGACTGCACAGTGTTCCCTAAAGGCATTAAGATGAGTTATTGGCTGCTTTCATCACAGTGTGTGTCATAAAAGCAAAGATATTGGATTTCTTTGAATATTTGTGATTTATTTTGACAGTGAGTCCATAGTTATTACCAAGGATAGGGACAAAAATGTGTTGTACTGAATTTTACCAACAGTAGTTTGGCCGCTACAGCTTGAGTCTAAGCGATACTTTGACTGTGTGTGTTCATGTCACAGTATGTGGGTACTCCAGGGTATGTCATTACGTGTTTTCGGACCAAACAGTTATAGGAACTTTTTGGAGAGGAAATGTCCACTGCAGAGTTCCTGGGGAACTAAACACCTTTAAGGGCTTTTATCTGCTGGCATTCGCACTGCAAAGAGGGACCCCCTACGTAAGCTACGTAAACTGGACGGCAATTGGTACACTACCGTCACTTCTACGTGACTTACAACGTAACTTCACAACAACAGCAAATTAAAGTTAACGTTACTGCATTACTGCTCCAGTATGTGGTGATAACATACCATGAACCTTGTACTGAACACCATCAAATCTCAGAGAAGATACAAAGACAAAAAAACAGCGATCTCGTTGCGAGCTCTGGTTCGTAGTTTGTGCCGTCTTGTTAATACAGCTGTCGGGTTTTTAACGGCGGTTGCCGACACTGGCTCCTGAGTTCAGCCAATCAACGTGCACTAAGTTCACTATAGTTCCTCATGTGTGGTGAAAGTACATACTCTGGAGTTGGAGCTAAAAAAGTTCCTCAAAACATAGGTCTAAGAACTAAAATAGTTCACAGTTCCTGCGGTGCGGATGCAATAAAACGGGAGGTTCTTCAGAACTAAGATCCTAAAACTATGGAATGGTTCCTGCGGTCCAAAAACACCTATTGTGTGCTGTGCTTGTACTGTGTTCTCCTCTGAAATATGAGTTAACTGGCAGAACCGTCTATTATCCCTGCTGAAAGTGCTGAACAACAATTTTGTTTCATAGTTAATGCTCATGGTACTCTGTTGCTTACGTGTCTGTCTATTTTCTAATGTTAATTTAGTCAGCTTTTTCTTTTCTGAAGTCTGAGTCATGGTCCTTTATCCACTGTCTTTTTCTTTATGTTTAATCAAGCTCATTCTGTTTATGAAATTAAGTTTTAGTTGGCTGAAAGTAATTTTAGTTTAAGCCTTGAAAACTGCTGACATCTGTGTCATTTTGAGTCAACAGAATGTATAAAAATCACAATTAATTAAGTTACTGGTAAGCCAAAATCATTTTTTCTGTGAATTTAGTTCAGCTTATTTGTGTGTGGTGGATAGGGTTGGGCGATGTTGACCTCTTAGAAGTTGGGCATTGGCAGCAGCAAAACATCATGATGGACAGTATCTAACATATGGACGATCTGTCCCTGGATCTTCAGCAATGCAGACATCGCCAACAGACGTTGCCATTGTGATTTCCATCTTCCATGTCTGTTGGGCATCACCTATGAACAATGTTCATCGTTTATCGGTTTAACCCTAGTGGTAACACTACACTGTCTCTTTTTGCAGTCTTGTTGCAGCCAGAACGTGTGGCAGCTGTGCCCGTTGGAATCAAGTTATCAAGATGTGGGTTTCATAATGTTTAGTTGAGCTTTTCTATTTGTGTCCTTCTGTCCACACAGGATTAGTATTGCTGATGTCAGGTGATAACTGATTTCAAACACTGTTTTTGTGTGTTTTTGTCTCTTTGTGTGGTGGAGTCAGTGCTGTCATCAGGTGAAGTCCAGTAGTAAACAGAGCCCATATTTGTTACCATAAATGTAGAAATGGTGCTCAACAATAATAACAAACCTCCAACTTTTCAAGTTCATTGTCTCTCTAAAAGCTTTTTCCCCCTAATCAAACAGAGAGCTAAAGTGTGAGTAGCAACCCAGGAAAAAAAAAATATGTAGGGTAGATTAACGGTCACACATTTCTTTGAAATACACAGTCTGACAGTAACTTGTCAGCTCTGTAATTATTGCTTACGGGATAACCTTAAGTGATGGGGTTTGCATGGCTAAAAATAAACATGGACAAGACAAACTCTCCTCTGTTCTTCCTGTGAAGATGTATTGTACATGCAGACATAATACATTTTGCTATTTTAGAGGTTGAAAAGGGCTCCTTGATCACTATTATGTTTCCCTGAAATACTAAGTGGAAAATGTTTAATTTGGAGAAGAGGGTGCCATCATTACGGATCAGTCCTGTCCAACTACTTAAAAAAGCCACACTAGGTTTTCACCTAGTCTTGTTTAGTTTCAGTCACTGTATTAATTTGTGGATCATGACAAGTTTACATGTACATAAATACATGCATGTCTGAAAGTGGTCAACACTGTGTTCCTGTGTAACTCTCAAAAGCCCCACCATGCTGCTCTATACACTGAGATGGAGACAGCTTACTAGAACGACATGTTTTTTTTTCTGTCTAACTGGAGTGAAGGGAGGCAATTTTCCACATGGTCTAAGCTGGAAACATTTGTCTCCCATCCAAAACACACACACGTGTATGCCTGCACACACACACACACACACACTCAGAGTGCCCCTGTCCAAACAGCCCAGAATGGCCTCTCTTAAATATTTAAGCCTTGCTGCATTGGGTTAGCGTGTGCGTGCGCATGTGCGTGCATGTGCACGTATGTGTGTGTGTGTGTGTGTTGTAAGGCTGTATGGTGATATTCTTTAGTATTAGTAGCTCTTATGCAGAACACATTATCTAGTATGTAGTTGTCTGTAAACTGAACGAGTAACAAAGATGAAGGTTCAACAGGAACCTTTACTGCACACACACACACACACACATACTTACACAAACACACACACTTCTGTCATCTACTGTCCTTGCTTTGATCTTTCTGTCACTTACATATACAACCAATAGCTAATTCACTATTTAGTTTATGTACTTTAACACACACTAAATCACTCATCCACCCACTCCCAAACTCACTAACATGCTCCCCTTCAACTATGTGTCTCTGTCATCATCACTTCCTCTCACAGACACAAAGGTATTGTACAAACACACACACACACACACACACACACACAC
>JAPQLA010000013.1:19606861-19618480 GCA_029822935.1 Naso vlamingii | reverse complement strand
GAAGCTCTTGATTCTTGTTGCTTCTTCTAATATCATTGCGGCCTGTCTTTTAATAAAGCCTATTTGATATTCATTTCAGACCAACATGATCCCAGGTTCTCCAAGTAGTGATGACTCAAACTGTGGGGGATTCAACAAATTACGCAGACGCAAACTATCGTTCCGAAGACGTACCGAAAAAGGTAACTCCTCCTCTATAGCTCATCTCAGAGCAATCATTTGTTTCACTGTCACGTAATAAACGTATCTAAATGTCTGAATGGTAACAGAAGGAGAAGTTAAATAAGTTTGATCTCAAAATTTGATTTGAGTTGATGAGTTCATCCATTCCAGATTATCTAAGCAATCCTCTCCTATTGGTCATCTTTGGTACTTCATCCCGATCCAGCTGGACTGACCTTGCAGTTTCTTTTTTAATCTCTCCTGGCAAACTTTTGCCCAGATGATGCGGACGCTGGAGAAATTAAAAAATCCCATAAGTCTGTGAGACGGAGACAGAGGGAAGCCGCCAACAACCAAAAACAAGAGGAGGCACAAAAGCGTCAGTGGGAGGCACATCGAAGCTCAGTGTCTTCACACTCCAGTGGCGATGAGGTATAAAACTTTCATTAGGACTGATCCTGAAATACTTACAGTATTATTTTGTGGTTGCCATTGTTGGACAGCGTGGCACGATAAAAGGTGGTGTTAATGTCCTGGATCTACATTTTTTACAGGGGCAGGGGTCAGTTGTGACCAGACTTGCCCCTCCACCGGCAATGCAGGAGAATCCACAGGTTCAGGCCACACCCGTGAACTTTAATGAAAACACAGAGGGTGACGGAGACCCCAAGACTGGCAACACTTGCAACGCCCTGTCAGGTAAAATAGAGCAGAATGTCACTGTCATATTCTTGTGATGCCTGCCCAGTGTTTCACACAGTCATGGACGCCCTTTCTTCTTCTCCACCTGTTCTTGTTACACAGGCGCATTCTCAGGTGTGTCCAACATTTTTAGTTTCTGGGGGGAGAGTCGGGGAGGTGGTCAGTACCAGGAGGTCCCCAGCTGCAGCCTGGCCTCCCCCCCACCCCTCAACACGCCACTGCACAGCCTGAACAGAGAGCAACGCAACCAGCTGGACACACGCCTGGACCTGCTGCAGAAACAGCTCAACAGGTACAACTGGTTAAAAGCCTGGTTGTTGCTGCTCTGTTTGTTTTCTGTTTAGTATCGAACAGAAATCCCCACTGAAACTTCTCTCTGACAATTTGAGGCCATTTCTTTTAGCTGAATGCCTCTAAAGGAAGACTCTTCTCTCCACTGCAGTGGAAAAAAACAAGACTTTTCGTC
This sequence comes from Naso vlamingii, assembly GCA_029822935.1. Lineage (NCBI taxonomy): Eukaryota > Metazoa > Chordata > Actinopteri > Acanthuriformes > Acanthuridae > Naso > Naso vlamingii. Next base: position 19,617,150 of record JAPQLA010000013.1, on the reverse strand, counting down.
CCTGTGTTCTTTAGTTTGATGAGGATTCTTTGTCAGGTTGTTGAGATCACAGATTGTGTCTTTGGCAGCACGGTGGCTCAGTGGTGAGCACTGTGGCCTCATAGGCAGGGCCTTTCTATGTGGAGTTTGCATGTTCTCCCCGTGTTCGTGTGGGTTTCCTCCAGGTGCTCCAGTTTCCCCCAGCATCAAAAACATTTACGTTAGGTCTATCTCCAGTCAGTATCCTTGACTGAGGTACTGGCAAAGACCTGGAGTCGGTCCATGGCACCGCGCTGTGGTTGCCCTCTGCTCCTCAGGAATGCATGAGGCCATATTTCATTGTAAGCTGTGTATGTGACCAATAAATAACGTTTACTTTACGTTTGTTCTGGCATAGAACTCTCAGGCTGACTGCACTTCCAACTGAATGCTCACAGTTTCAACGCATGATTGACTGGATGCTTCTGTCAGATAGAATGTGTCAGCAGGCTAAATGTGTGTGTGAGGAAATATGGAATGGGAGTAGTGGTTCGTTAGGAAAGAACTCCTTTCTGAAGCACTGGAAACATCTACACATACGGTAAAGTCTCTGTTGGACCTCACAAGGTTACACACAGCCAAAGAAATCAGCAGAATGAGGCCTAGGAAGCTACATGGATTCCTTGGTTAGAACCCAGCTGACAAATTCATCTATTTCTATTGTGTGACTACAGATTTAGATGGCATAACAGAATAACTGCAGAATGCGAAGAGAAATGCAGCGTTAGAGAGTTTGTTTGTTTGTTTTTTTTATTAAAATTGAAGTCTTATGTGAGAAGTGTGGGAGAGGCAAAACTAAACACATGCAGACGTTACTAGCAGAAAAGACATCAAGCCTACCGATCATGATGACACCAACTTCACTGTTGAGATCTGAGCAATGGTGCCATAGAACGTCAAGCTGTCTAGACTTAGGCTTTATTGTCCCGAAGGGAAATTCTTTTCCACAGCACTAATTCTAAACATTCCTCACATTTTGCAGACCATGTTCCTGATTCAGCTTTTAATTGTACTTACCATAGTTGCTGTCTCTCATAGCTTTCTTTCACAAGGAGTCATTTTATCAGACAAAGCTTAGTGATAAAGTTGATGAATCCTTTGGTATTATATCTGATATCTTTGCTGGACATAATTGGACTGACAAAAGAATAGCATACATTTCTTTTTAATGTGCATGACTAAATGTCAGCATAATGAAATTGATAAAAATGTATTAAAGACATTGAAAATGAATGTCTCCATAGTAATTAACAGTTGATTATCTGCTGCATACTGTGTGCAGGTTAGAAAATCGAATGTCAACAGACATTGGAGCAATCATGCAGCTGCTGCAGAGACAGATGGCACTGGTTCCTCCTGCCTACAGTGCTGTCTCACCACCTCAGGTAATCACACACATATAGTCACACACACACAGGTGTTACATACGTAGGAGCTTCTTTTCACAGAGGTTGTGACTGCCAGTCTTGAGATGAACTAAGTGACCATAACAGCAGGAGGCAGAATGAAAGACAGCATTCTATTATTATCAGAGACTGACCCAGCAGTAAATAGAGGAGGTACACATACTGCAAATAAGATGTTGTCTCTTTCAGGCCTCACCCTATCCTGGTACCGGCCCAGGACCAGGTCCAGAAGAGAGACTAGTCCAACCCGTTACACCTCTGGAGACAGACACACTGGCATCTCTATCACAGGTGAAGCAAAATAATTAGACTACTTTGCCTTCTTCACTCTGTTGTTCTGACAGGTATCAGTTTATTTGACTGTATTCTGTCGTCATATGTGTCTGCTGATTGAAAGCTTTCATTGGCTTCCATAAACAAGTATCAAAAGTATCAAAAACCCCAAAGCATTGACTTCATGCTTAAAACTTTGCATTGATACTTTTTCACCTGCATTTTATAGAGTTTATCCAATGTCATTTAACATACATACTGAAACAGCTGTCGCTGTCAGGTAAAAACCTCACACCTCCATGTTATGTCATTTTAATTTTTTTGTATTACTCAATGCTAATGGCCACTGTTTACATCTGTCTTCAAGCTTAAGACAAATGTAAGTATTTGACCATGATCATATTGTCCCTGATCATATGTAAAGACATAATACCAACCACAATCACAGCAGGAGTGGTAGCTAGAGGTCTTCACTGGTCCACATGGACCCAAGTCAGTCAGGTCCAGATGGGGTCCTGTTCTTCAATAGCCGAGTGGAACCAAGAAGACCCAGCCATGATCAGAAAGGGCCGCCACTGATCATAAGTGCTGCTTAATTTGGTTGAGTTATCCTGCTCCCATTGTTGGACTTTTTGTGTGTGGTACAACAGCAAGCAAATTGCAAAGTGCATCTTTGGCCACAAGGTGGTACCAAATGAGCTGCACCAGCCAGTGCCCCTGCTCAGGAGGTGAAGGGTCAGAGAGCAGAGGTCGATTCGTCCGAGTACAGGTGATAGCAAACCAAAATTAGTTATGCAAACGCTAGCAGCAGTGCGGCAAATGAGCGGTTGTTATTTTACTTCAAAAGAGAAAACAGTCAAAGTTATTAGACGCAACAACTGCAAATAAAAATAAATCACGCTCGTCACCTGTCACCATGACAGCAAGTGGACTTTTACGATGAAATAACAAGAGGATTAGCCTGTTTCTATCAGCAAGAGAGGAATAACAGAAAACCTGGCTGGATGTATTTGAATAACTTTTTTGTCAAAGAGGACGGATTATATGCATCATGGCTGGGCACGGCAATGGAAGAAGGCTACTAAAGTTAGGCTACATTAGGTACGACACAAAGGTTTGTTTTGACAACTTGTAAATTAACGTTAACTAGTTAACAGCAATCAGAATGGTGCCGATGTGTGTCTCCCAACCAGGTCCAACATTCTCGGATCTGCATGGGTTCAGGTCCTAGCCTTTAAATAATAGACAGGTCTGATCTGAGTCTGGGTATTACATTTCCGGGTCTCTGTAGGTACAGGTATTAATTTTTGGACCCATGAAGACCTCTAGTGGTAACAGTTTCCTATCAAACAGACACAGGGTAGCAAAGGTTTGCTTCTGAAATTTCTTTGCCTGATTCGTCTCCCTTTCACATGGAGGGAAACACTCATAAGAAACATGTCATATTTGAAATTTAACTTTGTGACTAGTAATAATAAAGTAGTAGCAGCCGCTGACCTCAGTTTGTTTCCCTGCAGATCTTGGATTCCCAGGACTTTGAGGAGTTCCCATCAAAGCCTCTTGATTCCCTGCAGCCCCAAGACCCCCCACTAATCAACACCAGCCAGAGCCAGCTTGCCCCCTCTGGACTGGACAGCCTGGGACAGCATTTAGAGCTGGAGCTGGGACTAGGGACCGGCGCTGGGGTCATTTCAGGGCCAGCAGTAGGTTCAAATTTAGGGTTAGATTTAGGAAGTGGGGCAGCAGTTGGGTCTAGCTTAGGGTTAGACTTTGTTCCAGGGGCATGTATGGGGGCTGGGGCTGGGCCGGCAGCTGGAACAGGGGTACCTTCCCTGGATCCTGAAACCCAAAGGAGGCTGTCCCTCCAAGAACCAGAGACACCTCTGGACTCACGGACACCACAGAGACATAGCTCCGACCCAGGGGGGAGCTAAGGAAGACATGAAGGGCGACGGAGAAAGGGATGGGAGGAGAGATACAGAGAGAGGGAAGGAGAGTGAAGTTTTACCCACTTTTCCTCATGGAACACAGGAGGCACCCACTGTACCAAAACCCCTGACGGCACCCAGCTACTGTGTCTTTGCCATTTAAATTTAAAGAAAAGACACCCTTCTCAGAGAGAGTGAAGCTTGGCAGGGGTTGAGGAAGGAGTTAAGTTCTCTCTCTCTGTTTCTCTCTTCCACAAGCTCCCCCTTCTCATCATGACACATCTGGAGCTGTCTGAACTCCACAACGGTATAACCTTTAACCAAAACCACAAACAGAGCAGAGAGCAGCTCTGCTTCCTAATGAACACAGTCCAGGTCAACCAAGACTGATCTGAACTTCATAGTCATCTACTAAGGATGACTCATGTTCACTCGCACACATAAATGACTGCTAACCTGTAGAAGAATCCCTTTACTGCTGTATCCAGTGTTGGATTACTGACAAGAACAAGAAGACAACAACAGACAGAATAATGATGAAACAAGTAGCCATTTACGTCTTGCACTGAAAATCCTATTGATATAATGATTATCCTATTCTATATGTCCGTGGCGCTTCCGATAAACTCACAAACTGGTTGGTAAAATAGTGTTAGCTGGCCTAACCGGAAACCTGCTGTCCCGTTCTGTTATTGGTTCCTTCCACCTGATGTCCTGCCCTGAGAGGCGGAGCTGATGCTCCCTCCTTCGCAAGAGCACACTGGATTGGCTGGTTTGCACCTCAGGGGTGGGAACTGGAGGGTTAAAAGCCATGAATTTCCTCGATGAACATATCAGCTTCCCTATCATAAACGTTGTACAGATTGCTAGTAAGTGTAGAGCATATGGCATGCTTTGAAAGGTCCAGTTTTTGCAGACAAGTAAACTGGCAAACTTAAAGGATTACCATGAGAACAGAGTACCGAAAAATGCTAACTATGAATATTTCAACAAGAGGGAAATCCTAACTTATTTGTTCCACAAGCGTTGACTTGTGACCTTAAAGAGAGACAAGACGTTGTGTTTGATTATGAAAGTGGTAATTATAATACTGTCCTACTTAGATTTCTAAAAATCAAGCACACACATAAAGAAAAGAAAGTTTGAGTGATTCTAGTTTATCACAATTGAATTTGCTACCTCAGATTTCATTGGTCCTTACTTTTTTCACCTGAGCAAGAACCCCAAAAGCTTTTACCTTGTACATACCAGTTTGTCACGTGATACGTAAACATACAAGTTTGCCAGTTTACAATGACCAGCCGAATGCGCCATTATTCTATGTACGGTACAATATGCAAACACTGGCAAGAAGAGAGTGAGAGAGAGCGCGCTTTGATCCTATTATGTATGTGATAAGTTCAGGTCCAAAGCTTTTTATACGTGTTTGTCTTCATTTCTCAGTCAGTCTGCAGAGCATGGCATAGAGTGCGTTTGCTTCCACACACTGTAGAGGGTCACTGGATACTAATGTTGACGATAAAATTTTCTTTGCCTAAACTGATTTTAATGTTTGATAAAAGAGGCAAATTGACAGATTCACTCTTTATGTTTTGAATCTAGGCAGCACAAATATAAACCCTTTACAATGTAGGTTTTAGTAAACTTAGGAGGTCAACCAAAGTCATCCAAGAATTTTTAATACTGCAGCAGTGATCTAAGGAAGAAGAAAATGCACTTGAGCACCACAGTTCTTGGTTATACTTTATGTTAAACCTAAACTTCAGCTCTTTACTTCACATTATCAAGTCCTCAGATACACATATGATCCTACATATGTCAAGCTAGCAGGCCAGCAAGACGTCAACATGGATTCTTTGAGGTATGAAGATGCACAGATGTTGGTCACTTCAAAACCTCACCACTTGATTCATATAGTAAAATAAGATATTTAGCATATGGACAGATGGACAGATTGGCAAAAACATGCACCAGTCAGTTAATATTTGAAGCTACAGGACCAAGTTAAATCCCTTTATTCAGAACGTATTCAAGTCAGTCTATCTATCACGATGCACTGCTCTGGTTTATGCACTGGTAACCTGTGCAGTGAGCAGTGCACATGTTTTATTGGTTTTGAGTAGTGGCATTATACTGCCTTGCTGTGAATAATACGCTGTAGATTGCCTCTTCCCACCATTCCCAACAAAAAACACTACTTTAGAAGAATAAGGAAAGGTCATTTGCAGAAGTAATTGTATAATAGTGAAGAGAAAACGTGTTAGGTTTAGGCCTCCATCTTTCATCCTTCTAGCACAATACCTCCACTTGAGTGGAAGTTTGTGCTTCCTCAAAACAGTGCAAACCTCTCAGCCAACAGATACATTTGGCCTGTCAAAGAACAGGCTCATTTATAGTGAATTTGATCTGATTTCCCGCATTGGTGATTTTTGATTTTTGATTTTGATTTTTTCCACTTTAGTGAGGATGAAGAACATTCAATTGTGGTGAGGGTTGGTTCAAACTCAGTCAAATAATATCAAGAGAAAAGTAGTCCCTGCAGAAATACAGTGTATAAAAAAAAGTCCTGGACAAAGTTTTGAGACAACATTTGAAATATTTCATCTGTCAGTCAGAAGTCTAACACTGAGCTAAGTGCTTGTCTATCTTGTGCATTTAGAGTAAAACACACACTTCCCCTTTAAAATGTTACTAATCATCATCTATAAAGTGAATAAACGTAGATGTATATTGTCACCAGGATTTTTAACAAGTTGATACATAAATCTCAAATGTGGTGATGGAAATAAAGTCGGAGTAGTGTTGCCACTGTTAGAGAGTGTGAGGTACCTCAGGGCAGGCAGTGATGTATGAAGTAATAAGAGCAGGTGCAATGATACCCCCTTTCAAATGAAACTTAACTGAAATAACTTTTGGCATGATCTCGCAGTTTTCCAGTTTTTGGTTTTAAGACGCCAAGATGAGATAAAATAAAATCATCTTGAAATTCTCTTTTTCTGATACAAAATGATACGGACAGACCCTTATTAGCACCACACAGTGAAGATCATACCAAAAGAGCAAAAGCCCATTCTAGTGCAATAGTCCTTTAAACAGTTAAGACTTGTAGCAGCTTCATCGCATCTGTTCATTTTTAGCACTTTATTGCTTAAACCGTGCAGATGTTTAATAAAGACTCAGGAATGTATTATTGATGTTAGAGGGTTCATTTTCCTTTGTCTCAAAACTCAGAACCAACCAACCAGAAGGAAGGAATGAAACTTTGGAAGAACACGACATTTGCAGAGTAACATCCTGAACCTTTTCTCTGACGGACTTCCCCTTTAATGCAGAGTTATGAAGATTGTATTTTTTCTGCTTGCTGGTCTAAGTTATTGTATTTATTTATTGTTGTGGGATTATTATTGTTTGTCTATGGATTGTACCTTCTTTTCTATTTATCGTTTCTTCTCGGGTTGATGAACTGCTCATTTGCTGGAGAGAGCAAAGGCATTACCACGTAAACATGTTCTTCTGTTCATAAGCCTGTTTTTTTTGCTCATTCAACCACTCTCAATATTTATTCAATATTTATGGTCATAAGTGCTTGGGGAGCAGTGCACAATATTATTACTATCATTATTAAGAACTCTAAACTGATAATTTCCAAAATGCACACAAAGACACATCGTGTAGGTGGCTTGCACCTGTTTTCACAGTTGTCTAATTGGACCATGTGGCTGTGGGTACACAGCTGATGTCATGCTTTTTAGAGGTGCACTATAGTATCAAACCAAAGCAAGTGATGGTGTAACAAATGATCAGTGGTCTAATATTTAACTCGTGTAATTCAGCCCTGCAAAAAAAAAAAAAAAAAAAAGCACTGGCTGAAAGTTTGACTTCAGTGAAAGTTGTAAATGCATCTGGATTATCTGTGATGCTTAAGTTCAACCGATGATATTTTAGCTGTGACTTCAAAACTTCAAAGGAATTTCTGGGGTGTGATTAGGATGGTTTGGAAAATTTAAACCCAGAGAATCACTGTAAACATGAGGGTGTTTCTGTACTTCAAAAAGTGATTCTGGCTACTTTAAGCTGGATGGTGATTCCACATGTAGCTGTGCTGTATTAGAGCTTGTTACAAGATTGATAGAAGCTCCTAAATGTGAGTGAAAGTTTCACTTGTGTCCAGAACTGACACTGACCAAATCTACTGAGTTCTTTTTACTACTGAACCCCATCTGCTTGATTTTTATGTTTGATTTGGTTTACTTTGCTTACACACCCATCACCATTGGTTAGTTTTCATCAGCAGTCGCTGCTTTCACTCACCAGGATAACAAATCACAGACGTAGTCATCCAGTGAACCTGGAGTTCCATCAAGTTATCTTTTGTTTTGTTTTTTTTAAATGTGCTGTGCTGAGGTACTGGTATTCAGAAGTGGGCTCTCCTCTTCATCTCACACACTGTAGCGAGAGTGTTGTTAGTCTTGTCAATAACAGTCACCTAGTGGCCTGAACTGTATCTTTACATTACGAACTATGACCTCAAAACTAGAATGTGGTTGTTGTTGACCTCTTATTTGACCTTGTATGTGACAGTAGACCTTAGTGGAATATTCAGTGCTAGAGAATACATTTATGTAATGCATACTGCATAATATACCAGTAGGGGGTGCACTTTGAAAAAAAAAAAACAAAAAACAAAAACATGGGGATTGGGTGTGTTGTTTTCTGGGTGGGGGGAGGGGATCGTTCAAGGAGATAAGAGTGTTTTTCCCCCTTTTGCATTTGAGCACACACACACACACAGATGTAAAAAACTCAGCTTGCAGTCACACTCACACACACATACACACGCACTGACACACACATACACTGACACACACCTTCCTTAATGGCTCTTCCATACTGCTGAGCTTTTTTCAGCTCTGCTCAACTTTCTATGAGTTCTCACAGACTTGAGTCCTGTATTTGTAGATATTTTGAGCACTTGATGAGGGGGTCGGGGGGGTTTGGTACAGTTTACACAACACTGGATCTGCTCTGTCACTCCTTGCCTGTACATACCAACTTCTACTACTTGTAAAGGAATCAAAATCTTTGGCACTCGTATAGCCAGCACTATGCAGAAACTGAAACATTTCTTTGGCATGCTTTGAAATGCAGAATACTATAGAGGAAAATATACTAAATAAAGTCTGCTCTAATTTCTTATTGAAGTAATCACCTTATTGAAAAAAAAAAAAAAAAAGATGTGGATAAAGCTGCAAAGGTGAAAATGGACAAGATGATGATGGCGATTAATGTGATTAGGATGATGAAGCTAAAGACTTTTAATATTGTGCACATTTTTACTTGCATGCTGCGCTGAAAATCATCCAGCAATGAGAGGGTTTGATGTGCAAAGCAGCTGATTTTTGCTGTATGCTTGCAAACTGTGTGTAGAGTGAAACACTGAATTCTTCCGGGTTACGGGAGAGTCCTATTTATATATATACATATATATACATACTACTTCCAGCTCATGGAAGAGAAGGGTACTGAATAGCTGCAAATATAGTGATCCTAGACTATACAATATTACATTGTATATTTGTATCTTTGGTTGCAAACCACTGTACCAGAGAGATGCATGTGTGGCAGTCCTGAGCAGAAATGTTCATCATTTGTGAAAAATCGAGGGGCACTTGATTTTCCTTTTCTTGGCTGTATTTCCATTCTTGCCTGGAAAGATAAATCAAGCACACCTGAAATACTAAAATTCCTGCTTTTGCCCAGCTTGGACAGGCTACACTCCAAAGACGAACTGTTATCAACACATCTAAGTACAGTTTTGGAATCACATCTGACTCTTTTTAGTGTATGAGGTGTTAAAATCTGTTAGCAATAGCATGTCTTAAACACATTATGCTGAAAAGTACTGAGCTGTGTGATGTCCCAAAAAACTCCCAAATGTTTTGAAAACAGTTTCTCTTCTTATCCCTGGAGTACTGAGTTAGCCACAGATTTATAACACTGGGCTTGCCATTGGGATGCATCCTCAAAGCTCACAACACATGATTCATATCAAATGTTGAAAATGGTTGGACGGGGAAATGGTGAAGCTCCAGGTACTGATTGTGTGATAGCATTATTAATGGTTGAACTTTATAAAATTTCAAAATATTTCTTTCAATAAACCTCTTTGAAAGCAAAATCATGATGTCAGGACTGATCCTTGTGACATTCAGCAAAAGTTTTATCAACCTGCACTCTCTCGGGTCATTGTGGAAGTGGAATGTGTGAGCACATTCAGGGTCAGGCGTGTAGGATTTGGGGGTTTATTTGTAGAATATAGTAGAAATGGGACACAGCATTCATAATTATCATATATTACTGTATAATCTCCTGAAAAAAGAATGATTGTGTCTTTGTTACCTTAAAATGAGCCTTTATATCTACAAAAGGAGGCGGGTCCTTTTCCATGGAATCTGCCATGGTGCACCACCATGTTGCCACCGTAGCCCAAAACGGACAAACCAAACACTGACCTCAAAGAAGTGCTTTCCCTTTTTTGAGTGTGTTTCATGTAGTTTTGTCAGTTTCACTGTAGTTTTCACTGTAGTTCTCCTGCATGCTTGAAGGTGAGTGGAGGGATATAAAGTTGCATGCAATCTGCAACTTCCCCACTAGATGCCACTAA
>JAPQLA010000013.1:19404538-19415061 GCA_029822935.1 Naso vlamingii | reverse complement strand
CTCACAGTGCAAAACGATCTTCTTACCTTGAGATCTTAATAGTTTATTGCTCTCCTCTGTGCCTCTTATGTTATGGATGTTTTTTTTTTTAATGTAAATTATCGTCCCTGCTCTCACAGCAGCAGGTGTGTGCTTGCCTGCCTCATGCGTAGTGGCACTATTCTTCCTGTTCAGTCAGTGTGTGAGTGGAAGGTCTTGGATCAATTATTCTACCTTATTATGCACTGTGTTTGTAAGTGTTTGTAAACTGGTGTGTTAATGTTTCAGACTCTGGTGTTCAGAGAGGCTTTGACCACATTACCTTCGCCCTTATCCTAGTAGCGACAGCTCTTAGAGGGCAAAGCCTATACGAAATAGAACATTGGTTACGCATGGTAATCCAACATTCTATGAGTATAGGCGTAGCTCTCTAAGCTGCAGGCCCCTCTGTCTCACCTTTGTCAGCTGAAGAAAAAGCTGGCTTTTATGGGAGCAGAGCTCAGGTCCTGATGATGTTTTTATACTGCTCAAGAGGACCAGAGAGGAGCCACTGTATGGTACAGTGGCTCCTCTCTGGGTTCATTCCTCTGTGCATGCACGAGGGATAAACCCAATATTGACAGCTCTTAGAGAACTACGCCTATTCTCATAGAATCTGGGGTTACAATGCATAACCAACGTTTTGGACCCACATTATGGATGCACACCATCTTATATATTCTTTTTTATGGTTTCACAGTGTAATATGTAAAGTATTCATTGTGTCATTGTGGCAGCTTATCCTAACTTTTAATCATAAAACGATGGACTCTGAAAAATTACTTCTTGTTTTTTGCATTCAGCTTCATCCTTATTCATAGAACTACATAATGTGGAGTACCTTCTAACAGCAACCTGTCAATTTCTTTACAATGCGACAAAATTAGAGTAATCTGGGATCAGACTTGATGAGAGACAAAGCCATTGTGGATTGCACACCAATAATCCCAACTGTATGTGAGTGTGTTTGAATTACCACAGGTCAACCAGAGATTGAAAGCCTCATGAAGTCAGTAACGAGCTAATCTGCCAGGTGCTCCCTCAAGCTTAGCTGAGCATCTGTTTCAATCAACAAGTCACACAACAAACATCCCACAGGTTGAGCTGCTACTGCTGAATGTGAAGGCAGTATCGGCACTTTATTTTCTGAAACCCTCCTCTGTGCTTTCTCCGTGTGCAGTTCAGACATTCAGACAGGCTGCCCTGATGGTCACTGAATCAAATATGAAGGCTTCCCATTGACAGAAGAGGAAAAAAATAAAATAAAATAAAATAATAATTTAAAAAAAATCCTTGGTAATATCAGTATGCTATCTTTGTGAATATATCCATACGAACACAAGATTTGAAGGTCTGATGATTTGGCAAGGTCCAGCATTTTGCCTTTATCACATTAAATCCCCTCGTATTGATCCTGTAAAACAACTTGAGCTCCTTGACCTTATTTTACAAACAGACACTGTGACATTGTGCTGGCAAATTAAAATTCAAAGCAACCTCCCAAGTGTAAAAAAAAAAAAAAAAGGGGAAGAGACAAGGAGCAAGACAGAAAAAGAGAGATAGAGAGATAGAGGGCAGGAGAGAATGGGAGACCTTAAATAAAAGGTGTCATCTTCCCCAGTGGAATTTTAATGGAGAGAACTCTTAGTCTTTCCCAAAGAGAGAGGAGCAAATAGCAGCTGCAATTTATCAGCAAACCAGAGCAAAATGTCCCCAGTCAGAGGAGGAGGATGCTTCTCATTAGTGCCTTTATAAACTACAAAAGTAGGTATGATAGCGAGCTGCCAGTTCTTTAAAAAAAATGAAAATTACAATGGAGCTTGGAATAAAAGTAGCTTAACTGATCAATGGGGGGGAAACTAGGTCACTTAATCTGTGAATAAGGATTAAAAAAACCCCAAAACATTATATACAGTAGTTTTTTAAAAATAAAAGATTAGCGATTGCTGACATATGCAGTCAAATGTATGTTCAGGAGACGGTAAAGAACTCATTTAAAGGTTTACTAGGTTAAACATTTTGAATTTTGCATTAAAATTGTATTCATTACAGCAAAAATTTAAAAGAGGCACAACAGTAACTTGTACTTGTCATTTTCTTTTTTCTGTGTTGCAATTTGGATTGGACCATTTAAGTTGTCTAACGTCCAGGCCACACATCATGCATGAGCAGTGCATCTGTGTGGCGTGACCTATGTTTTTTTTTCGATGCCACACAACATGCACCTCTCACACATGCCTACATATTGACATCATACCAGCCACATTCACTATAGTTTCAATGCAGACATGATAAACACATTCTAAATAAATCACGCAAAGTAAAGGGGAATTGCAGGATTTTTTAAAATTTAAATTGGTTAATTCAGTTATGCACATGTAGCACTGCAAAAGGAACATTTCCCGTTTTTAAAAAATAGGAACCATCTGTCAGCAATATATTGTGAATTCTGCTAACATCTTTTATTTTCCCATGGTGTACATCAACTGAGATCACTGGGTAAGCATACATATGATAATTCTTCAATCATTTCCCCAACTGTCCCACACACCCACCCATATCCCATCCCAAACGACAATCACTCATAAAGAACAATATCAGTTAATGACAAAACAAAACAAAAAAAATAATTTTAAGTCCATAATTTGGGGCAACCAGTGGCTCAGTTGGTGGAGCAAGCACCCCATATATAGACCAGATCCTGACCAAGGCATTGACCAAAATCTGGAGTTGGTCCCTGTGTGCTGGACTGTGGCAGCCCACTGCTCCTAGCATGTGTAGTTAAGGTTCACTAGGATGGGTTAAATGCAGAGGATGAATTTCCCCATGGGGCTCAATAAAGGAAATATTATTATTATTAGAGCCCCAGCAGCGAAAGCGGTGGGAGGACCTATTAATATTCAAGGAATTATTATTATGCTACACAATTGAAATGGCTTTTTAAGGGCTTAAACATGCTCAAAAACTCATGAAACTTGGCAGACTGGTCAGTCGTGGTGAAAATCTATGTATTTCATTAGTTTCGCAAGTGGGCGGGGCAAATGGTTCCACAGCACCCCCTAGAAATTTTTAAAAATTGATTAAAAATCAGTATTTGACCTAGGAAGATGAATTTTGGCAGGCATGTAGAGCATGCCAAGACAAACAGATTTGCGCTCTTTGACTTTTTTGTCAGATTGACAGGAGACCCGCTATTTTGAGTTGAATTTTCCAAATAAGGTCATTTTTGGCAATTTGCAGGCATTGTAATTTAATGAACTCCTCCTAGGGATCTTATCGGATTTTCACAAAAATCACTGTGTGTACTTTTGACCCCTTTGGGATTAAAAGTTATTCAATTCTTTTGTTTTAGAGTCATGGTGTGGGTGTGGCGGGGCCACCATTTTGAGCATTTTGCCAAGGAAAATGAAATGCTTATAACTTGAGTGTACATGGTCCAATATGCATCAGAGTCCCGCCCTGAACCCATTGACATGCTGATATTCAGCCATACTCAAAGCCCCTCATCCTGGCAGCAGGAAATGACCATAATTTGACATGTGTCACACTTTAATGAACTTGTCCTACAGATTTTATCTGAATGTCATCAAATATGGTGTGGACATTCTTTAGACCTGTGACATGAGAAGTTATTAAAATCTTTCGTTTTGGATCAACGGCATGGGTGTGACAGGGCTGCCATTTTGAGCATCTCGCCATGAAAAAGGAAATGCTTATAACTTATAACTTTAAATATTTCACACGGGTGTCAGCCTGAACACATTTGTATAACAATATTCACTGACGGTCGTAGCACCACCTACTGGCAACAGGAAATTATATGATTTATTCTACGATCTGCAACTCCTCAAAAGTTCAACTGACTCTACTGTATTTGGATATGAATAATGTTTACACCTTCATGATGCTGAATCGTTAAACATGGGAGGTTTCATCAAACGCCAGCATCACAATGACAGCGTTATTCGCCATGGACAGGAAGTTGTTGTAACTTCACTTTACGTTATCCGATCTGTCTGAAATTTTAAATATAAGCTTAGAATGCCCCTCTGAGAAGACTGACATGCCAACAACAGCTCACGAACATAGTGCTCCCTACTGGGAACAGGAAGAGGGCCTGTTATTAAAGCAATTGTATCATTTTCAAGAAAATATCCTCTTGTAGACAGCGCTCACTGCTACTATGTGCTTTTTGCCCGACTGCGGCCCTCCCCAATGGACGCTGGGGTGCGAGGGCCTGTTCACCGCCGAATGCAGCTTTGATAATAATAATAATTATTATTATTATTATTATTGAAATGAAGGAATGGCTGACGGTGGCTATTCTAATTAAAGAAAAACTTCAGAATCACAATTCCAAAGTTCTCTTTTGAATTCTTTACTTGACAGTTGCCACTAGCACACAATTCACATACAATCATCCCAACTGTCCAAAAGAAAATATAATAGAGAAAACAGTACTGAATTACCACAAATGAAGTAGCTGCAAATGGCGCTCTAGGCTGACATACTACAGAATGTTCAGAAGGTGGCCCCCTAGCACTGTAATATGTACACCATATGACAAAGAGCCAATAAAAGAGGTACTTATCTTAAACAGAGGAGAAACGAATAATCTGAATATAACCCAAATGAACTCAAAGCAATAAAGTCAATCCACACAGATACTGTGAAACACATTATAAAGATTTAAAAAACGCTACATAAACAGGATGGACATGCACACACATAATTAAGTTATATAAACTTCAATTGAACGTAAAATTACAAAATACTCAACTATATCACACTTCCATGGAGTAACAATGAAGGATATGTGATACTGAGAAGAGGGCATTATTGGTATTTGAAGATGGTAATGGATGGGGTTGGCCATCTGCACCATGTGCTCAGCCTCTCGTTATGGAATCTGGCATGCACTGCTCCCAAACTGGCTTAAATAACTATCCCAAAATACTCTTAATAGTACAATACCATAAGATATCCAACCTCTTTAACATATCTGTTATACAACACTAACCTTATACATTTATGCACACCAAAAGGGACAGCTTGTCAGTTCTGAATCTGTGTGAAACGGAGAACAGAAATTGTCATTCAACCCTGTCAGAGGTCTTCTCTGTATCCAAAGATAGAAGCAGAGAAGGCCTCTGGCAGGTGTCCAAATAGATTGTTACATTCAAGAGTCTCCTAATATTGTCAGCAGAGTATCTTCTTTTAGAAAACCTGACTGGTCCGGGTTGATCAGCTTAGGTTAGATGGATTCCAGTCTTTTTGCTACTTAGTAATAATCCTGTAATTGTGATCCAGGAAACTGATAGGTCTATATGAGGAACAGTTTAAAGGGACCTTTAAAGGGAATTCTCTTATGAAAGAAATTATTTATCACTGACATAAAAATGAGGTGAAGATCAGTCTGAAATTCTTTATAAGAATTCACTGGAAAGCCATCCAGTCCTGGACTTTTATTTCTATTCATTGCTTTAACTGTCCCCGGAACCTCTGCTGTTGTAAATGGAGAATTAAGGTGTTAATCTGATTCAGACAATTTAGGTAAATTAATGCCTTGACGGTAGATGTTTAGTTCACCTCGAGAATAACTGCTGTTGGATTTGTAGACATTGTTGTAAAATTCACGAAGACCCTATTGATCTCTTTTGGATGATAGGTTATAATATTATCTCCGAAGTGAATTGCTTTGATAACCCTTGTTGCTTAATCCTTTAATAATTGATGGGCTAATAATATGTTAGGTTTATTGCCCAATTAATAATGCTTCTCTCTCTCTCTCTGTCTTTTTTTTGTAATTTCATTTAAAAGGCTATGGTTTAGTGTAACTCTGGCCAAAGTTATGTAGCGAAACTACATGAATTATCAATATTAATATAGAGTATTAATGTAAATTTTAGTATTAAAATTTGCCTCATTTAGAAAGAAGAAATGTGCATGTAATGTAAATGTAACAATGTAACTTAGTCATATAATGTCGTATAAAGATGGAATTTGCACTAATTCTAAATAAAAACAGATGACGAGAATGCTGAGCAACCCAATGAGTGGCTAAAACAACTGCTTCATCATGATTTCCATAATGTCTTCAGAAAGGCGCACTGAAGTCTCTGACTCTTGCGTATTTTATTACCCAAAGGCATTTCACAAGTTCCTGTTGGAGAGGAGGGGAAAGGCACTGAAGCCTTTGTCTTTTCGGCTGTGTATCCTTAGCGATGGAGGTTTTGACCAATCAGGAGACTTCAAGTTCCAAGCTGGGAAGCCACTCATTATAAATGTGTTGATTTGAAAATAAACACAGCAGGTCTGCAGAAGGATTAGCTCCAAGAGGAATGTGGCTCCAGGATGAGAGCTGTTATGTTAAGGGACAGCTAATAGAATTCAAATGAAGAATGAAGGATTGGGAATAATGTGATGCATAATGTCATATGGGTGTGACAGTTGACGGGCATGTCTGCTACAGTTAATTTTCCCCAGTCATCCTCTGTAGGAGCAGTCTTATGAAGTGTTTCACATCTTTTTAATTCTCTTGCAAATTCTTGTCTTTGCATCAGCCTTTCATGTTTTTTTACATGATACATATGAAATTATTAACCCTCTTTAAGTGGATTTAGCTGCCTCCCAGATGATATTTGGATCTATAAGGGGGTCATTGTTTTCTTTTACATAATTTGAGATCCACATTCGCATTTTTGATTTAAATTCTTCTTTTTTAAGTAAGGAAATGTCAAATTTCCATCACTTTGAAATAACATTTCCCTTGTCCAAAAGAATGGTTAAATTAATTCTAGCATGACTAGAAACAATAATTGACTTGACTCCACAATTCTTTGTCATGTGCCCGTAATTAGAACATAAAAAAATAATTTATTTGTGAACGTGACTTGTGAACATTTCAATAAAAAAGTATGGTCTTTATCAAATTAAGAGAGCTTGGTGATCTACTAAGAGAGTTGCAGTCAGCAAGACAAGAGGGTTATTTGCCTGGACTCGCCTACTCGGATACATCTCCAGGTGTTAACCCAATAGTAGAGAAACTGCCATAGGGGCTTCAAGAGAAATGGATGACACAAGGCGGCATGTACAAGCTGGAAAACCAAGTCCAGTTTCCACCATTCTCATTCTTCACTGCTTTTGTCTGCAGAGAGGCCTGCATTAGTAATGATCCAAGCTTCACGTTCAGCTCATCTGGTATGACAGCAGTAAAACCAGATAACACGATAAAAAGATACACACCCTCTAAAGGCCAGGTCTTATTCCATAAAAAAGACATTATGTCAGTACCTGCAACCAAGTCTACAGAGAGCACCAGCAGTAAGCTGGACGTCGAGAAGCAGTGCCCAATTCACAAAAAACCTCACCCCCTGAAATGATGCAGAGGCTTCAGAGCTAAGCCAGTAGATAAATGCAAAGCATTTCTCAAGGAAAATGGGATTTGTTTCAGATGCTGCTCTTCAAGCATTCATGTTGCCATAGTGCAAAGAGTGTGATAGCAATAAACATGTCACTGCTCTTCATTCAGGACCAGCTCCTTGGACCGTGGAAAACCCTGACTTAAAGCATGGTGGGGAATCAGGTTGGCAGGAAGAGGTTTCTCCTAACATAACAACCAAATGTTCAGAGATGTGTGGTGAAGCCAATGGCTCTCTTCTTTTGCTCTAAAATCTGTCTCATAATGACCAGAGTAATAGGTCTCTTGCTCGTTCAGAGTTCTTTGACCTTTTTAACCTTGAGGGTGCAGATTCACCCTACATCCTACTTACGTGTGCAGGAGTCACAGAGATGTCAGGGAGAAGAGGAATTGGCTTCATCGCTCAGCCCTTGGATGTGAGCCTCTCCCCACACTTATAGAATGCAATCATACCGGACTAACATCCTGCAGAGCGGCCACCACTCTCACTTAATCCCTTGTCCCAACCACTTTGTTTTGAAAGAAAAACTCACTGAAGGGACACACACCAAGCCTTGCAGCTCTCAAAACCTTCAGTACCCTCAATTATCTGACAACCTGCTTCAGAATGCTTCGCTAGGAAGTAAGATATTTGAGAGAACAGAGGGCAACAACAAGGTTACCCCGTCTATTCAAGATAGACAGTTTATCCAAATAATTAACAAAGAGATGTTCATAAATGACGCTAGCAGTTGAGTAGTTCCCCTACCCTTACGTACATCAAGACCACGTTTCCCAAACAACAAAGAACAAGCTCTTACTGGCTTTACCAGCCCCTGTCGTACTCTTGAAAGAAAACCTGACATGAAGACTCATTTTCTGTCTTCCATGCAGAAAATCTTTGACCGAGATCATGCAGAACTGGCACCACCTCTACATGATGGCAAAGAATGTTGGTACCTTCTCAGTTTTGGCATGTACAAACTGTGCAAGCTTGACCAGATCTGAGTCGCGTTTGATTCCAGCGCTCCTCATCACAACATATCTTTGAATGACATGTTGCTGACTGGACCAGACATGAACAACAGCTTGCTGGGAGTTCTACTCCTATTCAGGCGTGAGCAGGTTGCCATCACTGTGGATATTGAACAAATGTTTCACAGCTTCATAGTCAGAGAGGATCATAGGAACTATTTCAGGTTCTTGTGGTTCGAAGATAACAACTCCACAAAGGAAGCTGTGTAATATCGCATGAAAGTCCATGTATTTGGTAACTGCCCCTCTCCAGCATTTGCTATTTACAGGCTAAGGCGGGCAGCTCCACATGGGGAGGACGAGTTTGGTGGCAATGCAAAGCAGTTAGGGTTATCAGCAACTGCATCCATCGATCTACCGAAAGCTGCTCAAGGTATGCTTTTCAGTTCCAACTTGAGACTTCATAAAATAGCATCCAACTGCCCAGATGTCATGCAAGTATTTCCATCAACAGACCATGCAGAGGACCCGAAAGACCTTGACCTTGATGTCAAATCACCCCCTTTGCAGCACAGTCTTGGATTAAGCTGGAATCTTGTGAACAACACATTCACATTCCACGTTGCCAACAGTGAGAAGCCTTTTACTCAAAGAGGAGTGCTTGCAACCATTAATAGCCTATTTGATCCACTTGGTCTCATGGTGCCCATTACCATCTGAGGTGCTCCTCTCCCACCTGAAAAGGAAGAAAACTCCTCGAGACTACACTGCAGTCTCCCTCACTCATGCTCAGCATACTGAGATCCACATCTTCTCAGATGTGTCCATAATGGCTATTACTGCTGTGGTGTACCTTAAATGCCATATTGGTTTCATCATGGGGAAGGCGAAGTTAGCTGCTCTGTCAGTTCACACTGTGCCAAGGCTGGAGTTGGGTGTTACTGTCCCTGTAGTGGAGATTTGTGAGCTGTTAGTGAGTGAACTGGGCATCAACATCGACAGTATGTGTACATTAGCAATAGAGCAGAATGGATAAGGAAATCCACACGCCCTGAGCAATGGCATCATGCCCAGACCCGTCAGAACCCTGCAGATGTTGCCACCAGGTCAGTGCCTGTAGTTCAGCTCACTGATACCACCTGGCTTACCGGTCCAGATTTTCTGGCACATTCAGTGGGGACAGACACAGCTGAAGAAACATCCTACAGCCTCATTGATCCAGAGTCTGACATAGAGGTGCAATGCCATACCACTACAACTACAAACTCCAACAGAGGCATTGGTGCACATCGCTTTGAAAGATTTGCCAAATGGCAATCCCTTGTCAGAGCAATGGCCTCCCTCTTTCACATCGTTCAGTGTTTTAAGTCTAAAAAGGATAGCAACAAACAAGACTGCAATGGATGGCATCATTGCTCGAAGCCTCATGCGACTGTTACACTGTCCCAAGCAAAGGGGATCATTATCAGATGTGTGCAAAAGGATGCATACCAAGCTGAGCTATCCTGTTTGGAGAAAGGAAAAAACATTCCTAAAAACAATCCCTTGAGGAAGCTCAACCTTGTTATCAATGACAATTGACTCCTGAGGATAGATAGTCAGCTTCAGCATGCTTCACTTGATATGGATGAAAAACACTGTAGCAATAACTACATGAAAATCAATATTAATATGACGATATTAACGTTAATTTAGATAAGAAAATTTCCTCGGGGCACCACTGATATTTAGTTGTCAGTTGTTCTTCCGCTGATCCATCCGCAATCAGTGAATGCAAATTAATTCTCAACTGACGATGAAATAGGTCAGAAAGGGAAAATGATGAATCAGTCAAACATCTGAGAGAGTGAATTCTGATCACATTGACCATATATTTCTTGACAATGAAAGAACCACAGCATAGAGAAACCAGACTACATTTTAAATGTAATAATGAATAATAACCGATAAAAATAGTGGCAGCACATAAATAAATGTAGGCAATTATACCAGCAGCTTCTAATGAAATATAACTAATGTAACAGATGTTGATTCACGGAGGGTATGGAAATTTAGCGTAGAGGTGTGTGATCAGAACGGAGTTTAGATCAATTTGTTAAAATCTGGGACTGACTTTAATAAGATTGTCGCT
>JAPQLA010000013.1:19363214-19375305 GCA_029822935.1 Naso vlamingii | reverse complement strand
TTTAGCAACAGAAAGTTGCAGGTCATCCAGGTTTTTATGTCTTTAAGACAGGCCTGAAGGTCACTTAACCTATTAGTTTCGTCATTCTTCAAGGATAAATATAACTCGGTATCATCGGCATAACAGTGAAAATTAATATTGTGTTTTCTGATAATATTACCTAAAGGAAGCATATACAAGATGGATAAAATTGGTCCAAGTACAGATCCCTGTGGAACTCCGTAGCTTATTTTGGTGTATATGGCGGACTCATCATTAACATATACAAAATGTGATCTATCTGACAAATATGATTTAAATGATTTTAATGCAGTTCCTCTAATGCCAATTAAATTGTCCAATCTTTGAATTAAGCTCTGATGGTCGATAGTATGGAATGCAGCACTAAGATCTAACAGCACAAGTACAGATAGAATGCCCTCATCTGATGACATTAGAAGGTTGTTTGTAACTCTGACTGATGTAGTCTCCGTGCCATGATGCATTCTAAAACCTGACTGGAAAATTTCAAATAAACTATTGCTCTGCAGAAAGTCGCATAGCTGATTTGCTACCACTTTCTCAAGAATCTTCGAGAGAAATGGAAGGTTAGATATTGGTCTGTAATTGGCTAGAACCTCTGGATCAAGAGTGGGCTTTTTAAGAAGAGGTTTAAATATGGCTACTTTAAAGGACTGTGGTACATAGCCTGTAAGCAGAGAGGGATTGATCATATCTAGAAGACAAGTGCTACATAGGGGTAGAGTTTCTTTAAGAAGTTTAGTTGGGATGGGGTCTAAGAGACAGGTTGTTGGTCTAGAGGAAATAATTGTCGAAGGTAGTTGCTGAAAGTCAATTGGAGCAAAGCAGTCAAGGTGAATACCTGGTCTTAAAGCTGAATCTAAGCTTCCTATGATTAAAGATTGATCTCTACCAGATGAGGACAGATGCTGACGAATTTTCTCTCTGATAAGAACAATTTTATTATTGAAAATATTCATAAAGTCATTACTACCAAGAGCTATGGGAATAGATGGCTCTAAAGAGCTCTGGCTCTGTGTCAGCCTGGCTAGAGCGCTGAAAAGAAACCTGGGATTGTTCTGATTGTCTTCTATTAATGCTGAGTATTAGGCTGCTCTAGCATTGTGGAGAGCCTTCCTATATGATTTAAGGCTATTTTGCCTGGCTAAGCATGATTCCTCTGATTTGGTGGAGCGCCACTTCCTTTCTAGTTTACGGGTTGCTTGCTTCAGTGAGCGGGTTTGAAAATTGTACCATGGGGCTGACTTCCTTTATTTAACAGTCTTCTTTTTTAGAAGGTAAGTCAAGTCTAAAGTTAATCGCATTGAGTTAGCAGCACTGTCCACAATTTGATTAATTTGGGAGTAACTAAGATTAGCTAAAGAGTCATCAGATCTGTAAAGGCGTGGCACTGAATCCAACGCTCATGGAATCAGTTCTTTAAATTTAGTTACAGTATCTTCTGATAAACATCTACAGTAGAAATGCTTGCCTAGTGGAGTAAAATCACATACTGGAAATTCAAAAGTTATCATGTAATGGTCAGACAGAAGAGGCTTATGTGGAAAAACCACTAAATGATCAATTTCAATACCATAAGTTAGGACAAGAACCAAGGTGTGATTAAAGCGGTGAGTAGGTTTATGTACACACTAACAGAAGTCAGTTGAATCTAAGAGTGAAATAAATGCAGAACCAGATAATGTTATCTTCATCAACATGGATGTTAAAATTGCCTACAATAATTACTTTGTCTGTCTTAAGAACTAAATTTGACAGGAACTCTGAAAATTCACTTAAGAATTCAGAGTAAGGGCCAGGAGGATGGTACATTGTAACGAACAGAATAGGCTGTACTGTTTTCCAGGCTGGGTGAGAAAAACTAAGAATAAGGCTTTCAAATGAGTTGTAGTTGAGTTTAGGTTTAGGACTGATTAATAGACCTGAATCAAAGATAGCTGCCAGTAGATTCATTTAGGCTAACATAGTCATCGTTAGACAGCCAGGTTTCTGTTAGACAGAACAAATCAATATGATGATCTGATATCAATTCATTTACTAACACAGCTTTAGCTGAAAGAGATCTGATATTCAGGAGCCCACCTTTAATTTTCCTCTCATTTATAACTACGTCGTTGGTTGTATTAATTTTCATTAAGTTTTCATGAGAAACTCCTCCCTTCATAGCACTTTATTTAACTAGATTAGGTGGTCGGGGGACAGACACAGTCTTAATGGAGTTTTTGGCAGGTAACCGTCCTAATTGAAGCGCAGAGAAGCGTGTAGGACTGCAACTCTGTCTCCTGGCCTCAACTCTGGCATGTCAGGGTTTTGGGTCTAGAATATACTTAGCCAGATTTTTTAAAATGAGAGCAGCTCCATCCAAAGTGTGGGATGGATGCCATCTCTCCTGATCAGACCAGGTCTTCCCCAAAATGTCTGCCAATTGTCTACAAAGACCACATCGTTTGCTGGACACCACGTTGACAGCCAGTGATTGAGTGATGGCATGCGGCTAAACATTTAATCACTGGTCAAATTGGGGAGAGGTCCAGAGAGGAGTCTTAGACCTTTTGTTGACTAAGCCAAAACACTGGCATCTAAAGGTGTGTCTTGGAGAAAAAATTGAACCTGTGTGAACAGCAAAATTGTTGGACTATGTTGTTATGTAGACTCAAAGGCAAGACAGTGACAGTGTGCTTACCATCTATAGAGCCAACACAGTTTGGATAATTCCACACTCTCCAAAACTCCCTGGAAAATTCCTCCCATCTGGAACGCATAATAGGATCAGGGACAAAGTCTTGCCTCAAAGATATCCAGATCACCTCACAAACTTAGCTCAAATTTTGTGACACTGTGGTTGTCCCCAGTCTATAAATGGTTGCTACACACTGTTGTGAGGACCCAGATGCCAGGACCCATAGTGCTACAGCTAGTCTCTGTGAAACTCCAACGGGATTACTGTGGGTGTTTTGCTGTTGAATATATGGTGTAATCTGGCATAGGAGGTCATCAAAACGATATTCAGACATCCTAAACTACCAAAGTGTTGCTCCTCGCCCATCTCTCTCATTTGATCGACCAATACATATTCCCCTTGCTCCTCTTTACTCTGATTTATGGAGTGTACAGACCAGTCTTTTCCTCCATTGTCTCCTTTTCTTACGGTGTAAAATTAAATATAAAATCTCCTCTTACTCTACCAAATCCAATGTCTCAGAAATAGACATTATGGAAATATACTTTATACTTCATACTTTATGGAAATAACTTATTTTGCTTGTTTGCTGGAAGACATTGGGATGTTAAATGGGGAAAAAAAATCAGAGAGAGTCTGCTTTATTGCAGAAATGGCTAAAGGCATTCACACACACACACACACACACACACACGCACACTCACACACAAATAAATACTATGGAATTGGTATTGCGTATTTTTCCCAACATGCCTCTTGAGCCTTATCTACTTTGTCAGCTGAAACGGTCTTAGCAGTTCAACCTATCAGCTGCCTCTTTTTTTAGCTCTAAATTGCAAGTTCTTGATAATCCCAAATCCTTTGATCAAAGGTTGGTTTCATAACAGTGATAGATATTTTACTCTTCTGGACAGGCTAAGTGGTAGCTGTGGGCTTACAGGAGGATAGTTGGCAAAGAGCACATAGAAATGTTTAGCAGCAAACACACACTGACTTGTAGAGGAGGAAGACACTTATTTTATTAAAGTCATGGTTATGTTTGTGGCTTACCTGTCATTGGCGGATCAGTAACAATAACACATCATGTCTGTCGGTCTTAGAGCAAGAGAGCTTTAACAGACCTGCGAGCCTTGGGAAAATATTTTGAGTACCAAAGGAGTGTAACACTTTATTCACATGATTTTACAAGGGTGCACAAAGTCATTTCCCCTCTCCCTGCCATATCATCAAGTTATTCAACATATAAATCCACTATTAAAAAAAAAACTAATACAACCATGTGCAATGTCAAACATCGTCAGTTATAAATGAAACCCAAATGTTGTCAGGATTTTTATTTCATTGTTCACAATTTTATAGTTAGATCATATTATACAGAGACATATCATATAGGCCTTGTAAAAATGACTGCCTATAAAAATAAAAAACTTAACAAGGAACTAGATTTGAAAACTTGTTCACAATTTTCTGAAGCTACTTGGTGGTTAATGTTAAAGCCCAACTGCACACCATGCAAAATAAATGGTCCTGCAGTTCTGTGGGGCAGGCACTCATATTTTGCAAGTTACTTCTAGGTAAAATGAACTCACTTCTGTTAAGTATGTTTTCTGCTGTTTCTCTCCCTGTCAGTAATTTTTTAAGTATCCTGTCACATTGATGGCTGGGTGGCACCGTGCGCCTTATATAAGCAGGTGTACCCATTAGGGACGGGAATTTAAAGAAATTTTCTTGATCGATCATCAGGAAAATCAATGATCAATTACCAATTTAATTTTTTAATTTTTTTAATATTAAAAATACCTATGACAGAAAATAAGAAATGCAGCATGTTTTTCCTCAGTTAAATCCTTATTCCAAGAAGAACTTATAGTCTAACAATAATCCCCTAAGACAAGGCAGTTAAAGTTCAACTATTTAACTTAAAGAAAAAATACATGCAGCGCACGTAACATGACAGATGCTGAGCGTGAGCCTCCAGTGCTAAGAAGCTCTTAAGCACAATTTAGCTTCTTTTAGAAACAATTCCAAAAAAACAGTCATATCACGATAATGACTTTTTAAGAATTATTTACTGTTGTTTTCGCAGTTCCTCCATGCTCGGATGGAGGGGATGATAGGTTGAGAAAGGATGCATTGAAGTTAACCAGGGTCTGTTGTAACGTTACATTACGTTGTTCAAGTTGTACATCATTTGGGTCTGGTCATTTTGTGCTTATACATGGCTTTGCAGTGTGTACAACGAACTTTGTCATTTTTTAATTTGAAAGATCCCACGCCAAACTTTGCCTTGACCTCTTCATGTTTAAGTTTGATATCTGCGGCAGCCATGACAGCAGCTTATAGGCTCTGGCTCTCAATTATTCAAGCCCATCCCTTATGCCTATACCTCACCCCCTCTCTCTCTCCTTCTGCTAATCTCCTTTGGTGGCTGCAGGCAGGCGTGGTGGAGCTTTTATTTAGCGTAGCCAACCATTTGTTTGACATGACAGCTGTTTAGGGCGCCCAATCTTTTCCATATAGGTAAAGCAGTTTGCCATCCTCTTTATCCATGTGAGTAATTTGCGCCTTGGTGGCACAGTCTCCACTTGCTGTAGAACGGCTGATTGCTGGAGCCATGGGAGACAGATTGCTCTGCTGGAGGTTCCTCTGGGTGCAGTTAAGTGTCCGTTTGGTAGGTTGCTGTTGTCTGCCTGTCTTTTGTTTGTGTCACTTTGCTCCCGGCTAATTGTCATGTGTTTATGCTGCAGCATGATTTAGGTTGTCATCCTCCACTTCCCCGTGAGGACGTGCAGTGGTGTGGCAAATGTAGTATGTATTAGTATTATTTTTCAAACCAGTAATTTAGCTATTAATTACTAAACATTTGTTTATGTGCCTTTCTGGAGGCCCCGATGTTTGGCCTGTCACTGGCCATCACTCCGTAGATACTGCCCTTTCCTGGAGCCCTCTTTGTGGGCACTGCTCTTTATCAAGGCTCTTTCTGGCTCACTCTTTCTGGCTCTCTCACACTTTTCGGTTGGCGCTGCATTCTGTTGTGGGTGCTGCTCTTCTGGGGCCCACTCTTCCAATCAATCAATCAATCAAATTTATTTTTGTATAACCCAAAATCACAAATTACATTTTGTCTCAGGGGGCTTCACAAACTGCACAGACGCTATATCCTCTGTCCTTAGACCCTCTCACTGGGTGAGGAAAAACTTAAAAAACCCTGAATCAATGGAAAGAAAAAGAGAAAATTAAGAAACCTCCGAGAGAACCACAGAGGAGGGATCCCTCTCCCTAGGATGGACAGACGTGCAATAGATGTCAAATGTACAGAACACAACAACAAAACAATAACAATGTAGATGCTACATCTTGGATTATGAGAGTCTGTAGATCCAGAAGGAAAGGGAGTCCATGAGTCCAGGAGCACAGTCTATAGGTCAGATGTGTAATCTATTGATCAAGAACGTAGTGCAGTCCATAGAACCAGAGGCATGTGTAGTCTATGAATCAAGACAGTCTTGGGTAGTCCAGACGAGGATCCCAGACCACAAAATCTCCCACTCTCTAAAGAAAATGGCGACTGGAGACCCCAGACAGGATCCTGAGCTGGACGGTCATCTCTCCACCGAATGAGCCACATCCTCAACCAGCCGGACCCACAGGAGCTCAGAGGAGGGGGGTAGGCAAGAAAGTATGGCATTAGTAACATGCAGCTACTGGGACAGTGATTAAAGAAGGAAGAGAGAAACAGAGGAGCTCAGTGTGTCATGGGAAATCCCTCGGCAGTCTAAGCCTATAACAGCACAACTATAGGCCAGCCTGTGCCAGTCTTAACTATAAGCTTTATCAAAAAGGAAGGTTTTAAGCCTACTCTTAAACGTAGAGAGGGTGTCTGCCTCCCAGACCTGAACTGGGAGCTAGTTCCAGAGAAGCGGGGCCTGATAGCTGAAGGCTCTGTCCCCCAGACTCATTTTGGAGATCCTAGGAACTACAAGTAAGAAGAACCTTAAACTCTATTCTAGATTTGACAGGGAGCCAATGAAGAGAAGCTAAAAAGACCTCTCATTCTGGCTTGGCCCTTTATCATTTTTACGAGGAACTGTGGTTTTGCCCCCTTTAAAGGGGGACCTTGTTTTTAATTATTGTTTTGTGCTTTAAAAATTCTTTTGTTTTTGTTTGGGTTCATTTGAAGTATTTTGTTTTCAATTATATTAGTATTAATTATTAGTTGATACTAATGAGTTGTATTGTCTTTATTGTGTTAGTTGCAATTATTTGGATTTGGTTTCTTTTGTTAGTTTATGTTCAATATTGTTTCATCTGCACCAGTGCACAGGGCCTGTCGGCTCTTTTTTCTTTGTTGGACAGGTGCTGAGGATCTAAGGGGGCAGTTTGATCCCCTGGTGGTAGTGTGCAGTGTCATGGATGATTAGCATGTGGACCCTTTTTCCCCTTTTTTTGGCTCCCTGACACTGTGGTAAGCCCCAGCCCTGTCATTATTCTTGGGCCTAAGTGCTAGTTTTAATACTAAAATAGTTCATTAAACTTGGTGTTTGACATTTGAGTTCATAATAGTTTTTGTTCAATTATGTTGTTAAATAAAGTTCTTTGTTCATTTTAAACCTTAAACTGTCTCTTGCCTCTGCTTCTGAGCTGCAACAGTCCTGTCCCTGCCTGCCTGACGTCATGAAGTCCCTGGTCCTTGGGTTCCTGTTAGAAGCTGTTTTAAGCTGTTTTACCAAGTTCACTGGACTCCATCATGAATTCCTCACCTTCTGATTCTTCCATGGCTCCACCGCCTCTGAAGTCTGCAGCATCCCCTGTGGTTTCGCCTCTGGAGCTGACTGTACTGTCAGTGGCATAGCTTCCAGTGTGTCCTCTATGCAGTGCATCAGCTAACACCCTGCCAGACCCTCCAGACCTCCTAGATCCTCCAAACCTTCTAGAACTTCCAAAACATCTAGACCTCCAGTGTGCTATCCCCACCAACGCCAAGTCAAACGTTTGGCTGCCAGTACTGCAGGGGCAACTTCTTCCCATGTAGGAGTGGCAGTTGTCCCTGGTGGATCCATGCCAGCCTCCTGATTCCCTGTGTCCAGTAGTCCAAAGGGGGATTTCCCCAGCCATCTCTCTCCTGCTCAGCTGTCCTGCTGCTGGCTTGCAATCTGGCTGTCCCGCCGCCGGCCAGCACTCCGGCTGTCCTGTCACAAGGCTTTAGCCTTGCACCTCTGCCGCCAGGCTTTAGCCCTGCACCTCAACCACCAGCCTTTAGCCCTGCACTCCTGCCACTGGTCTTTAGTTCAGCCCTCCTGTTTCCAGGCTCCAGTCCTGCCCTCCTGTCACCAGCCACCTGCACAAAGCCTTAGCCATTGGTTGCTCCTGCCACAGGAGTGATCCTGTGCTCCCACTGCTTGACTCCAGTCCATGGTTTTTCGCCCTGTCACAGCTGGCCAGGCCCTCCTCCTGAGAGCTTCAGTCCTTGTGGTCAACTACCAGGGTGTCCTCCAGAGGGCTTCCATCTTTGCAGCTGACCTCCAAGCCATCCTGCTGAGGGTTCAGCGGGATTTACAAGTTTATGCGAAAGTCCACTGTTGCCGCCCAATATCACAGGAGGACACAAACGTTTACTCGACCAGTGCTGGACAGGACACCTGGCCACAGTGAAAATTATTCTGAAATCCCTTGAGGATATTTCTGAAATGCTGATTCAAGTTGAAAATTCTGCATCATTTCTAGCAGATGTAAGGATGAAGGCTGTGGGGCTGCTGAGTACGATATCCAAGCCTAGCTTTAGATTTCATGCCCTCGTGATAAGATACTGTCCATCCTGGAGCTACCTAACAGGTGTGGAAGCGGGCTGGGAGCCAGTGGAGTTGTTTGAGGATGGGGTTGATGTGTGGATGGAGTCCTGGAGATGATCTGAGTTTTGGACCAGTTGAAGTTTATAGAGGGATTTGTGTGGTAAGCCATAGAGAAGTGCATTACAATAAGAGATTTGACATGAGCATTAACCAGTATGGCAGTGCTGCTGGGTGTGAGTAATGGACGGAGTTGGTTGATGTTACACAGGTGGAACTATGGATACTGGATGATGTTGTTTATTTGTGCAGTGAAGGGCAGAGTGCTGTCGAGGATGTCACCCATACTCTTGACCTGAGGGGAAGGAGGAACAGTGAAGTTATCAATGGATAATGAAAAACTGTCAGATTTGGAGAGTGCGGTTTTGGTGCCAATGACAAGAAATTCTGTTTTATTGCCATTAAGTTTAAGAAAGTTGTGAGAAAACCACGTTTTGATTTCACATAAACAATCGAGGAGGGAAGACGGAGGAAGTGTGGTGGTGGGCTTGGAGGAGAGGTAAAGCTGGGTGTCATCCACGTGGCAGTGGAAATGAATTCCATGTTTTCTGAAGATATTGCCAGGACGGAGAGGGTAGATGATAAAAAGGAGGGGCCCCAGGACAGAGCTCTGGGGCACACCATTGTTGACAGGGGAAGGTTGGGATTGGTAGTTCTTTAATTTAACAAATTGAGTATGACCAGAGTGGCATGAAGTGAACCACGATAGAGCTGTGCAGTTTGTACCAATAGAAGCTAGGTGGTTAAGGAGGATATGATGAGAGATTGGGTCAAAAGCTGCGGTTAGGTCGAGGAGGATGAGTATGGTGAGAAGTCCGGAGTCTGCTGCCATCAGAAGGTCGTGTGTGATTTCTGCCAGAGCTGTTTCTGTGCTGTGAAGTGGACGAAAAAATGAATTTAAACTGTTCCTAGAGGTTGTTGTCAGTGAGATGATTGTAGACCTGTGAAGCAACTATTTAATCTAGGTTTGAAATTGGTCTGATGTCATTTAAGTTATTAGGATCTGAACCAGTTTTTTTTAGTATTGGTGTAATTATTGCTGTTTTAAGGGGTGATCGAACAGAACCAGAGGTAAGGGAGGAGTATATAATGTCAGTGATGAGGGGGAAAAGAGATGGGAGACAGAGTTTGACTAGGTTTGTGGGCAGAGGATCAAGTTTACAAGTGGGGGATTTTGATTTACAAATGATGGAGGATATTTCACTGATGGTCGGTAGATGGAAGCAAAACAGTGAGGATGACAGAGGTGGAGTAGGCAGTGGGCAATATTTACAGTCAACAGTGTTACATGGAGAAGGTAGTTGATGAGGAACATTTTCAATTTTAGAGGTGAAAAAGTTCATAAAGCTATTGCAGAGTGCAGTGAAATACATGTGAGAGGCAAAAGTATCTGGGGGCTGTAATATATTGTTAAGTGTGGAGAACAGAGTATGTGTGCTTCCTTTAGCAGCCCAGATGAGAGTAGCACAATAAATAGTTTTAGCATCGGAAATGGCTTCTTTATATCAAGCGTAGCGTTAGTTCTGGCAGGCAACGACGTCAAGCTCTAACAGCATAGCTGTCATCACCGGTGCAGATCAGCTGATGGCTCAGCTGACTCCCCGTGCCCGCTTCTTATTGGAAAATTGTATCAGAGCGGGCTATTTAAACTGCTCTAGCCCAACCCCCTTTCCTGCTTCCTCTGCTGGCATTTTTGCAAGTCAAGCTCCCGCATGAAGAAAAGATCGCTCGTGTTCGTACTTACCCTGCTGCTCCTGATGTCGTCGCCCCTCATCCACAATGAAGACCTGTGGCAAAGTGACGGTATCATGGTGGAGCCTCATCAAATCTCTGAATCAGAGGAAGCCATCGACGACGAGAGGGCTCCTTCTCTCCGTCGAAGCTCTCGCCTGGCAGGCAAAGGTAACATCCCAGATGCCCCATCGATTGATGACTGGCCGATTCCTAAGCTGTTGGAGTTCCTGTTCTCCGACGATGTTACCGCTCCGGTCGGAGCGTCTCACCGGAAACTGTTTGCTTTATTCTTAAATTGCGCTGGGTTTCCACCCGTCGATCAGCGTCCTGTCTCCGCTCCTCGGAAAGCTTCGGCAAAACGCAAACACTGCTCCCAGAACTCAGTAGTCGCTCCGACTCCAGCCGCTGCCCCACCGGCCAAAAAGCCAGAGCCCCAACCTCAGCAGTCGCCTCCACAGCTCTGGCAAACGACACCATCTTGGCAGCGCTGTCTTCCATTCAGTCATCCCTTTCCAGCATGAATTCAAGGATCCAGACCTTAGAGGCCGCCATCGCTCCATCCTCCAGCTCTGCTCTCCAGACCGCCGTGTTTACATCCCGGGAACCTGCTGCCTCTTCCTCGACGCAGGCCAGTGACGTCACCCAGGCGCCCCTCGACGGCATCACAATCCCGCGCAGGACTCTGGGTAGTGCAGTCCCAATCTCCACCGGTGTTCCATTCTACCCTCCTGCTGCTGCCATCTCCTGCAATTTGAGAAGCCAGATCCTCGCAGGTAATGATGTCAATTTAGTCAAAATCCTGCTGTGCTCAGATTTTAGTGATAAGCGTGTGGTAGATTGTGGTGATGTGTCTGTGATGTTAAAGAATAGTGACCCTAGACTTTCAAAGACTCTGACACTAGCAGAATTTATTGTTGCTTTTGGCATGTTCAGAGATGTAATCTGCAAAGTCTATCCATCCCGTCGAGCAGAATTGGACATCTATCTGGCCATCATTGCAGATCTTGCCATGACATACGGTGGAACTCTGTTCTATGAATACCATAAATCATTCTCTGCCAAGGCTGCTATGTTCATTCAGCGGTTTAACCAAAGACTGGACTGGTCTGTGGTTGACCTGGCTCTAATCAGCAGGCACTGCACTGGCCGCCAAGCTCTTTCCTGCTCCATTTGTGGCTCTTTCTCGCACTCCTCCAATATGTGTCCCAAATCTGTCGCTATAGTCCATCTGCCGGCAGGCCCAAAAACCGATGAGAATAAGGTGACACCTTTTTGGACTCCAATGTGCCATAATTTCAATGAAAATGTGTGCAAATTTGTAAATTGCAAATATATTCATGCTTGCAGCTATTGCGGGGACAGTCATCCAAAATCTGTGTGCCCCAGACGAACTCGCCTTGTGAGGAAGGAAAAGAAAAAATAAAACCTTCAACCCCAGTCAACGTGGCTGAGCTGGGGAAGGCTTTAAAGAAGCATCCAAACCGCTGCTTTGTCAATTATTTGTTAACTGGACTGGTTCAAGGATTCATGGCTGTTTTGTTGTGGTTGCCTAAAGTGTCACATACATGTAGTAATCTGCAGTCTGCTTTGAAAGAGCCTGAAATTATTGACACTCTGTTGGAAAAAGAAGTCAGGAAAGGTTTCATGATCGGACCTCTGGATAAATCTCCTTGTCCTGTATCGCGCATCAACCCTATAGGTGTTGCTACCCGGAAATATCCTGGTAAAAAGCATCTCATCATAGATTTATCAGCTCCTCATCATGATGAAGTCCAAAGTGTTAACAGTCTCATTCCGCTTCAGCCGTTCT
>JAPQLA010000013.1:19350744-19363114 GCA_029822935.1 Naso vlamingii | reverse complement strand
GAGAGCACTACTCGGTTGTTTGCATTCTATTAGTACGCCACTAGATGGGAGTAATTTTCACATACTGGGGCTTTAAGTAACAATAGTGTGAGAGCACCGCAGAGCACAGCTACTGGATGCCGTCCAGACCGGAGAAAGTTATGAATGTGAACATAGCGCAAAGAAGAGGAAATATAGCCCTAGTGAGCAAGTGGATAAAACTTGTTCGAGAGTGAGAGTGAGTCTCGGTTTGGCTTTCAGCCGTTTTGGAGCACTGAAAAAGAGGCTGGGAAGAGTGATGCAGAGTTGGGCTACTCTGTGATGGACAGGTAGGTGCTAAACACTGGCAGTTAGCTTGTTAGCTTGCTATATTAACAACTTCTCCATTAAACAAATGTAATATTCAAAGGTAGTGTGCTGTGTAATGTTAGATAAGCGGTATAGCAGTATATGTAGTAGGGTGGTTCTGTTTAAACAGTTTTCTGTTTAACCGCAGCGTCAATCACTACCCGTTTAGGAGTAATTAGGGGACGTTTAAACGTGCACATTTCATTTATTTATGTATTTATTACAACAGCATGTTGAACTAGAGAAGTTATTTTCTGTTACTTTCTCTACACATGATCAGCAGTAAAACTGTTTTGCGCTGGCTGTCCCATTGTTTTTTATGGAGAGGGCGACACCGCCTGACTAAGCGACACCGCTACCCTTGGCTATGTGTACCACTCGGATTTGCCCCCCGACTGCTGCGCTCCAGTTAGTTGCTGCTGACCTTTCAAAGCACAACTAATGAGATATCAGCTGTGTGTGACCAGAGACGATCTGGACACGACACATACATGCAGAGGAGGGAGAGAAAGACGGTAGCGACGTAATAACATTTCATGCGCACAAACGTTATGGTTGATTTTTTTGCCGCTGTATAATTATTGTGGCAAGTGCAAGAGCCCTCTTAGGAGATAAACTTAAATACATAGCGAGCAAACTCTTTTTTCCTTCTCTCCCTTTTCTTCTACTTTCCGAGGTGACAGCCGACGTGGCTGTTGCCTAGCAACAGTGACTGGCTCCAAGCCAGGCGGTGAGCAAAGCGCAAAGTTCTGTGAAGGCCACAGATGAGCACATTCAGTGCAACTCTGTTTATAGATATGACATCATGGATGATTATACGTTTAAACGAGATAAATAATACGTGTTTAAACATATACAGAAGAAAGGCAAAATGTACATCCCTAGTATGTAGTACACGCTAAGTTATGATACTTCTGGTGCATTGAACCGGGAGGAGGGGCCCAGTTTGAATTTTGTGTTTACAAATGGCTGTTGTGTTTACAAATATTACTGACTCCACCTTTAACATTACTACCCCATATTACTCATAATGTCATCTCTTAAGGTCATTAACCATAATATCTGGGGGCATTGGATCACTGGCAAAATGTACAAAAGTCCTTAACCATCTTAAAAGAATTAACCCCAGCTTCTGCCTTCTACAAGAAACATGCCTGACGTCTTCTGAACATGAAACGCTGAAGACAAAATGGATAGATAAAAATATTTCTGTATCCTGCAATTCTAAAAAAAAAAGGAGTTGCTATTTTGATAAACAACAACATCCCATACCACAACAAAACCACAATAACAGACCCAGATGGCTGCTTTATTATCATCGGTGGCCAAATCAGAAAGTCTAAAATAACAAAGCCAATGTATACGGACCTAATGACAACAACCCACCTTTTTAACCTGATGTATTTTCACACCTCAATAATTTCTCTGACTCAACAATAAAATCCTTAATCCAGCTCTAGACAGATGGAAGCCCGGAAACACTCATAGAACATGGCATTCATACGAGGTTTTAAAAAATTATATGGAGGAATTAGGTCTTAGTGATTGTCGCCAAGCAAAAAACCCACTAAACAAAGAGTATACCTTACTCACCCCCTCACAAAAGTTATTCACAAATTGACTTCCTCTTAGCTAGTAATTCCATTTATCTCAAATTCATAACTCAGAAATTCATCCAGTAATCTCAGACCATGGCCCTATCAGCTTCAATCTTGTTCATAAAACAGCCCCACCCCCTTTAGTAGGTGGCGGTTCAACACTTCACTCCTGGTGGACAAAGACTTCAACAATCTCATCGTTAGGGAGTGGACATCCTGTTTTAAATTGAATGTCTCCCCTGTAATCTCCCCATCAACACTCTGGGAAACAGCAAAAGCAGTAATCGGGGACACATCATTTCATACTCAGCACACAAGAAAAAGAAAGAGCAAGAAAAACGAATATTAGACAATAAATTGAGGCATCTACAATCCCAACATTCTCAAATTATCTCAAATTAAAACACAGTTGAAAACATCATACACCAACAGACCCAGTTTCTCTTACAAAGATTAAGACTGAACCACTTTTAATAAAATGATATAGTAAACATCTTGTTAATCAACTCAAAAAAACCAAAGAAAAATCAATAATTACAGCAATTCAAAATACACAGGGAAATTTAATATACGACCCCAAAGACATTAACACAAGTTTTCATGATTATTATCAGAGACTCTACAGTTCAGACAATATATCAAATATTTCCAATATCCTCTCCTTCCTTGAGAACATTGAACTCCCAAAACTAACAGATTATTATAGATTGATAATATTGCTTACTGGTCTCCCTTAGTTGTACACATAGACATTCAGACTACAACAGCCCCACTATCACTACTAATATTGTTGTGACTATTTCATCCTTGTTTTATATACCGTGTGTATCACCAGAATCTTGAGGGCTGGATCTTGAATGGCTGAAAGAGGGGGAGGGGGCTGGGGCTCCTCCCTGGTCCTTTGGCGGCGTGCCAGGTGTCTCTGGTGGAGCCAGGTTTGAACATAAGCCTCTCCTCATGGACAGGCGCTCTCCCATCGGTCTGGGAGCTGGAGGACATAAAACCTGTGCTGGGCCAGCCCCCTCCTGAGGGTCAGGGAGCGGCCAAATGCTACCCATTGTTTTTTCTTCTGTTCCTTTACAGATCAAATAAATGAATAAATAAATAAATGAATAAAATGAAATAAATATATAAATATTATGAAACTGGTTAATTGATTAATTAATTAATTAATTAGGTGATTGATTGTGGCTCCTACTGGAGTTTCCATCTGTGCTGCTGGGGGGCTTTTTGGGAACCCATTGCTCACCTCCCCGATGGTCTGGTCCTGCCTCATCTCTCATCACCTCACACCACTATTAAAACTACATATATTTTATATTATTTATTCATCATTACTATGATTATATTATATTATTACATACCTCCAATGTTCACATTATTATTCCCACATTTGTTGGTTGGTTTGTTTTTTGTCCTGTCATCACATTACAGCATTTACATTGTTACTATTACACACTCCCCAAAGCATACATGTCATACATTGAGACACACCACACTACACCACTTTACAAGCACTGAAGTGATATTTATATATATTATTTTTGTTCTTTTCTGTCTGTACAACTGCTCACGTCTTTCTATGTCCTATTACTTGTCTTGTTGTTCTTAGGCTATGTCTTGTACACCCTTTTCACCTTTTTACTAATTTAAAAAAAAACAAACAAAAAACTGGTCATGACTATACTCTCATATGCTGTATAGATATGCTGTGATGTCCCAATAGAACAATTTTAAAAAAAAGGAGAGAGATCAATAAAGCACCCTTTGTTGCAATTATGGTGGACAAACTACAGACGAGAGTACTGCAGCTTAGCTGGCACTGGTGCTCCATTACGTGAAAGACACAGGTGTAAAGGAGAGGTTTGTCAGATTTGACAATGTTATGGGTGGGGAGTGGGCTGATGACATTGCTGCTCTCATTATCTGATTCCTGGAGGAATACGAATGCCCGGATAAAGTTGTGGCACAGTGCTTTAATGGCGCTGCTGTCATGGCATCTGGACTAAATGGGGTGCAGGCTAAAGTAAAGGAAAGCAGTTCCTATGGTTTATTTATACATTGTTATGCATGTCGACTCAATTCAGTGCTGACTCAAGGGGCATCGAAGCTTAAAAAATGTAGAGGATTTTTTTTTTTTTTTGCTCATTTCAGTGGCCTAGCTGTGTTTTTTTTCCAGATCAAGCATACAGCTGTTTGACAATATTTGCCAGTGGTGTCTTCCTCATGTGGCACCAACAAGGTGGCAGTGTAGTTCTAGATTGGTCAGCACAATTTTTGAGAAGAGTGCATATTATAGCACATATTGAAAAATCATGATGAGTACGACCGGGAGTCTTTGCGCTGTGCTGACGGATACAGTGCGCACCTGGTTGATTTTGAGTTTTGTTGTTTGCTTTCCTCTTTTTCATGGGATTTTTGAGTATTCTGATGTGCTTTTTGGAATATTACAGAACAATGCACTCGATGTACAGTTCTGTCTGGCAAGAGCTGATGAGTTTTGTGACACCACTGAGAAGAAGAGAGGGTGATCTGGTGAAATTTGGTGAGTCTACAGGGATATTCGCGCACAGTACCAGAAACTCCACAGTGACATTTTGGACAATATCCTTTCTCAGATATGGAACCAGTTGAAAGACTACAAGAAAGTCATGTTTCTATCCATCCTCGAACCTCAGCTGTTTCAGACGTACCAGAAAAAAATTCCCGAATGCGGCCTTCCCTAGCTTAACACAAAGCTACGTAGCTCTCTTCAACCTGCCCTGCCTTAAAACAGAACTTTCTGTAATGATGCATGCCATGACTGATTTTGAAGGAAAAAGCCCCGCTGACCTCTTCCCTCTCCTTCAGCAGAAACATCTATGCAGTAGCATGTGTCAAATTTACACACTGGCATGTTTAGCTGTGACCATCCCAGTATCTATTGCTTCTGTCGGGAGACAATATTCAGCTGTGAAATGCATTAAAACTTATTCCAGAAATACGACTGTGCAGACTCGACTGTCAGCACTGGCCTCCACGGCAATCATAAAGGACCTTTTATTGGAACTGAAACACACTGATGTGCTGTACAACCGTGTTACTGAAATCTTCATATAGAAAGAAAGGATGGGTTTTGCCTTCAAATGATGCAGCTTTGGTAAGTTTGATGATTTTTTAAGAATGTTTAGGCTTGTTGTATTTTTTGCCCCCTTGTTTAAACTTTAGGTATCTATAACAAATAGCAAAAACAAAAAATTGTTGGCCGAGATACGTGTGATTATCGTTTTCCTGTTCTTTTCAAGCCACGGTCAGTGCTGTTTGTTGTGTGTAGGTGCTGCGCTGTCCATGGTACTAAAACAGAGCGGAGGAGATTGATTGACAGACTTAATCTTGACACCGGCAGGCTACTAGCTCTTTATTATTGTTTGCTTTAATTTATTGTTGCTGGTGTGAATGGTGTTCAGATTCAGTAACCTAGCTGTGCCTCTGAGTGTGTGTGATGGCATGTGTGTTTAGGCCCAACAGCTTGGCTAGAGGCTGTGAAGAATCTGATTTGTGTTTTATGGCATTTTGGCTCGCTTGGTGGTCTTATGAGTAACTGGTTGTTGTGAGTTTGTTCTTGTTACATCTAATGGCAATAAGTAGCTTATAGTCCTGGTGTCATGGTGAGGTTATTAGAAGGCTATTTAATTGCAGCAGGATAGCACTGAAGGCCTAAGTGTAAAATACAAGGCCTGCCACTGGTTAGTTAGTGTCACAGGGCTGGTGAGCTTTGCATTATGGCATTTACACCTTTTTTTCACCTCCATTATTTTCTTTAATTAGTACATCTCATCACAAATAAGTACTTATGTAACACCCTTTAAAAATTCATTATAAAATTGCTTAAACTGAATCTCCAGTCATACACTTTGTCACTCCCGTAGTTGCTGAACTCCAACCCACTAACTGCCTCATGCAGTCTTTTTCACAGCCTCATTATGAGGAAATCTCTCCTTTCTACCTTTCATTTTTTATTAGTTTGACTGTCTTATCACATTACGTAATATATTGCACATTAAAGTGATGCAAATAAATGGAGACATTATTCAAGTGCCTATTTTCTGGTTTGGTTTGCGGTAATGTTTCAGTATGGTACACCCACTTGTCACAAGCTAGAATGACATCCATTCAAACAAACCCCGTAGGGCATGTGCTTCTGTGTGTGTGTGTCCATGCTGTGTGTGGCATTTGGCATCTCAGCTTATCTGGCTGTGGAGAAAGCTATGAGAGCTCGCTGTGTAATTGAAATGTCATGCGTACAGGAGAGGAGTTTGACTGAACGGGAGCCTTTAGCCATGCCCCAACGAGCCCACGACAGATGAGGAACAGCTTCCCCAATAAGAAGTGGCATTCCCCAAACCCATTCCTCCTTCGCCGGCCTCCTCCTCTCTCGTCTGTCACCCCATCTCTGCTCCTCCACACTTATGCTCTCTGAGATTCCTCCCTGCCTATCTGCAGTCTAACAGTGATTAACGATAGTGCCTGGTAGTTGCTGAAATATTAAAATAAATGGTTGGCTGAATCAGGGTCTAAGGGAATGCCAGTGCATTTATCATTTTTATCTGAGGCTAAACTATTGTGTTATTGATGCTGGCAGTGAGCTTGCCATTCAACTGTAGTGAGACATGGCAAAGAAACTATGAGGGTTTGATTGCTGCCAGCAAGGAGATGACAAGGGATAATTCAATTTCATGTGATCCACGGTGATTAATAAGACTGTATGGCATGGTATATTTAATGCCATTCACACACATCATCATCATTACAGGGAGGCACAATAATTGACAGAAGCCGAGAACAGCCATGCTCAGTACCGTTTTCTTGAATAATTGCATTACCTTGAGATAACTAAACTCATTTTAATGTCAGAGATTAGCTGCAGACTTCTTGCCGTCCATGTTGGTATTACCACAACATTGTCTGTTATGATAGACAGTATTAAATCCCATCTTATTTTTTTCCAAAGGAACACAAGCTCAGTCCTGGTTTGTCTCTTATTGAAAGTGTGTTGCCTTTTTTAAGTAAGTCAAGTCAGTTATATTTATATAGCATCAAATCACAACAAAGTTGTCTCAAGACACTTTACATAGCCTATATAGTAGGTCTAGACCACACTCTATAATTAAAATATATGAAATTTTTTGGACCAACAATTAAAAGCAATTCCCCCATGAGCAAGCACTGAATGACAGTGGAAAAAACTTCCCTTTAACAGGCGGAAACCTGGGTACAGATCCAAGACTCAAGGTGGGCAGTGATCTGACATCACCGGTTGGGTTATATAAATTTTTAATTAATACTAATACTACTCATAATAATGACTGTAAAACTCACAGTAAGTTTAATAATGATAGTATTCATTATAATAATATTATTAATAATAATAATAATTATTAAATTGATTTAAAAATAATGATAATGATGGTGATGATGATCAAGATTCCTTGTGTCATCATTAAATTCCTTATATCTTCTTAACATACTTGTCGGGTAAAGTGATTTTGATAATAATAATAAAAATAACCAGAAAATTTCTCTTAGAAATTGTGAGTGTGCCTGATGCTTTGTGCCGGATCGCTAAACCAGTGGTGCCATTGCTCAGTTAATTTCCCAGTCCCCACAGAGACAGTTTTTTAAGCATTGTTTC
Organism: Naso vlamingii; assembly: GCA_029822935.1. Classification (NCBI taxonomy): domain Eukaryota; kingdom Metazoa; phylum Chordata; class Actinopteri; order Acanthuriformes; family Acanthuridae; genus Naso; species Naso vlamingii. The sequence goes on along the minus strand of JAPQLA010000013.1, from coordinate 19,355,518 downwards.
CATAAAGATATCAAAGCTAGAGTTTATGTGTGCTTTTGTTTTGCATGAGTCTGACATGTTCTCACAGAGATATTTAAGCAGTGTGTGTTTAATTAGCCAGTCAACATCAGCTGTGTTTAACTGTAACTTGACACCTTAATATTAGATCTAACTCACAGAGACAGAGAAATTGCCCTGATCACACACCTTGAACAAGTGGTTATTATGGCAACACCATGAGTCGCAATGAAATGACCAGATGCATCGCAACACAAGCAGAGTGTTAGAAGAGAAAGAGTTATGACACTCCCATAGACTTCCATTATAATTCTGGTATGCGGAAGTAAAGCTCCTACTGGAGCAGCCGATAGTTCCAAACAGACCATAGTTCCACCATTGTTCCCCATTCATTTGTAATGCTTCTGTTACGGCTCGGGGAAGGAGTAGTCGGGACCCAGATGCAGAGACGCGAAAACTGTTTATTCAACACAAAGTATCACCAGAAAAAATCACCATAAAGGGACAAAAACGATCTTGCTTCAACACAAAGTATCAACAGAAAATCACGATTTAAGGGACAAAAACGATCTTGAAATAACAAAAGGAGGCTATAAGAAAAGTTCAATATTTTACCAATTCGGGAAATGAAAAAACAAACCACCGGATCGTGGAGAGAGGCGAGGGATCTGCTCCGAGGCGGGCGCGTGTGAACGGAAAGCAAGAGAATCATCTGGCACAGGGAAGACAAAGCAGTGTGCTTAAGAAACCGGCCAAATGAGCTGGTGAGCTGCAGGTGTGCCTCGAGAGCTTGCTCGGGAGCGCCGGCCCCGCCTCTCTCTCACTCACCTGAAAAAAGGAAAAGAGGGTGAGGGAGGAATCAGACACAGAACTAATCAAACCATCACAGCTTCTGAGGCAAAGTCGTTGGTAAGCTCTTAAAAAAATATGTTTATGGACATTGTAAGTACGTTGCCAGGTCTCTCATCATTATTTCATGTAGTCAGCTTCAGATTATACGTAAATAGATTGTAATAGCCGTTAGCTAACAGCATCACTTCATTAGCTATTTGCGTCTACAGGCCAGAGTTGGCACAGCGTTGTATTTACCCACAACTGATTTCATCTACATAATTGCAGGGTTGTTGGCATGCAAAAATCCTCACTATTACATGTTTTTAATTAGATGACTGTGAATGAGTCAAATGTGGATACTAAAGTCCAGAAGGTTGTAACTGAAATAGCTAAATTAATGATGCCGTTTACTTGAGACGTGAAAGTACACAGATGAGTCTGCACCTAAAGTCAGCATGAAAAGTTTGCATATCCTCACTGTAAATGTGCACATTTATGTAATTAACTTAAATATTGAACAGCTTCCCCTACTCACACCCGCAGCACAGCTCAGTATTTATTTTACCTCAGTTTTAAAGCATTTCCGTATCAATTATTATTATTATTTTTTTGTATTTCGCTTTTTATTGAGGAGTAAAATTAGCTTAAATTATGTAGAACCTTACCTCTAAATTCCACCAGATCCGTGTGTGTTGCGACCCTTCCTACCAACTGAACATGAAGCTATGCTAGGAGGTGAGATTGCTGGAGTCAAGGTCAGACCAGGCACCTCCATGGCAACAATCAAGGTGTTTGGTGGGGGCCTGCTTATTATGGCCTTAGATGTTTCTTGGCATTTGTGACTCTTCTTTGCCTTTTTTGTCTGGCTTTTACTGCCAAGATGCCTGTGGTCCAATTTTGCCTGTCAGCAGTAATTTTTATGTGATATGCGGCTATCAGTATACTCATTGATGTTTCCCACAGAAATTTCTTAATTCGTGGTGGGTAAATTATGACCCCTTTGACATATTGTGAGATGTTGTGGTAAAAATAAATATCCTAAAGTGTACATTAAAATCTTTCTACTGTCATTTTTTCTTTACATAATGATATCTTCAGTTTTTCTTTTATTTTAGTCAGTTATATGTTATGATTAAAAACCTAACATTTGCCTTAATTCACTTTAATTGCTCTTTTTGCAGAAATCACACATGATGTGGACTGCTTTCAGATATAAAATTTGTGCGTGTAGACAAAGTGTTATCATTTTGTTTTCAAAGACATTCAGTTTACTGTCAAAGTAAACTAGAAACTACAAAATATTCACATTTACAAAGCTAAAATCAGAGAATTTGGACTTGTTTTTCTTTGTAAAATTACTCAAAAGGATTAATGAATTATCAAAATAGTTGGTGATTAATTTAATCATTGATTAATGCAGCTCTAATAGGATGACAGGCCTAATTCCAGACAGGTGTAACATTTTGAAAAATGAACCTTCATCATGTTTCCTTCAACTTGTCTCCCTGCTATGGAATTCTGTCACCAAATTCAATTTTAGTGGTTTATAACTCAATAACATCTGATTTAAACATTTTAAGCATGGATATGGATATAAATATTTCATTTACCACAGCTGTAAGGTGCTGGAAAAGTTTGATGCTTTAAAAATGCTTGAATTTGACTCTAGAAAAGGTGTATGAACCTTGAAAAAAAGGTGGTACAATTCATATCTTTAAATAAAGACGGGGGCGCCCGGTGGCTCAGTCAGTAGAGCAGGCGCCCCATATACAGAGGCTATGTCCTCGTCGCAGCGGACCCAGGTTCGATTCCACCTGTGGCCCTTTGCTGCATGTCATTCCCCCTCTCTATCCCCTGTTTCCTGTCCACTCTTCAGCTATCCTGTCATAATAAAGGCACAAAAAGCCCAAAAGAATATCTTTAAAAAAAAAAAAAAAAGACAGGAAAAAAATGATGCCTAATATTAGAGTTCAAATGGATGTACAATGTTACTATAGAAACACATACAGGCAATAAATTAGCTGAAGTCAATTTACTGGCTTTCTTAGGAGAACTTAGTAAGAAAAAAGGTAAGAACAAACAATATTCAACAATAATTGTTCATCTATTAAAAAATGTTCAACAATAAACCACCCAATCAACTTTATTTATGTAGCACCTTAAACACAACACAGTTGATCCAAAGTGCTTCACAGTCGGTCCAAAGTGTTTCACAAGTAAATTCTTTTTTTCTTTGAGCTAGCATAACATTTCAGCTTTGCTAACATGTATTTTTATGTTTTTTCTCTTTCACTTTATTTTTTAGTTGTTGGCATAAATTACAATTCACGTTTTAAATATCTTAACATAAAAACATCTGGGTTGTGATGAATAGTTTTGATGGAAGCACATAAATATGAATACATAATGTTATGCAAACCTGAAGCCTTAATGCATTCTTAAATGACAGGGACTGTCGTCTCCCTGTTGTATTCCCTCCAAAGTAAAAGAACAGAAATACGATTTATTACATATCTCTGCCCTCCGAGATATGTATGTATGTATATAGCATAAAGGTGTTGTCAGAATAATAATCAGTCTGTATTATGGGTCAGTATTTAGCGAAAACTGGTGAAAATAGCAGCCTCTGCTGTCTGTCCCACTGAATGCCATTCAAACAGACTGCAAAGGGCAGGCTTGTTTGTGACTATTCTGAGCAACAGGAACCATGTCACCACCAGGCAGCGAGATCAAGAAGTGTCACAACTCTCTCTCTTCTAAGGCTCTGGCCACATGGACTTGCTGAATAAAGTTGTATAATTTTTGTGTGGATAACTTAACAAATCTGGCAGCCAGAGTGAGAGTGATAAAGTGGTCCCACTTGCCTCGTTTCCTGAAATTTCACGCATCAGTAACAATGGCTGCTTATGGGAGAAATTGGTGAATTGTCAAACTGAGGCTAGGAGAACCTAAAGTGACTTATATCACATGAACCCTCACAAAATTTCTCACTGTTTTATGATGTTTTTTATGTGTGGATTGGCCAAGGTTGTGGGATTTATTGGGAGTTGTTTCTGAGATTTTAAAATTCTGTTTTACTGCTTCTCCACTCTAGCAATGACATCACCCACTCTAGCCTGCGTAAGATTCTGCAATACAGACCAAATATAAAATCTGAAGAGGAACAAAAATGGCAAAAACTAAAACTGTAATATCTCAGAATGGTAAAAGATAGCAAAAACGTGAATACAAGAAAAATAGTTCAAAGTCTTCTGAATTATTTAAAGTTTGAATTAAGTCTGTAGCTAAAACTATGTGGAATCAGTACAAGTTCAAAGAGGGGTGGGTTTAAACATTTTTTGTTAAGTTTATCTACGATTTCCCATCAATTTCTTTGGGAATTTTTTTGTTTGTTTTTCGCAATTTTTGTGAATACCATTTTATGAATAGTTACCAAAAGTCATAGCATACCATTCCCATAATTGCGCACGTTTTGATATGTTTTATGTATGTGTGCTCAAAGCTGCAGTGCAAGTTGCGCACCAAAATTTGGCAGAAGAAAAATTATAATAAAAACTAAAGAATGTAATTTCTGAAGAAATCACGGGTGTGAATGCTGACACTGAAAAAGCATTTGTGGAATGCTGCCTGAAGAAGATGAATATTTTTGAAACACTTACGCTGGCATGAATTACTGAAAATGTGAATTGATCAGATGGAACTAACTGGAAGAAGCTGAATTTGTGTGAGACTGAATAGACCTCCCATTTGAATCCATTATAACAAAGTTCCGAATAAAGTTCAGTATTTTGAATATCTTGAATGAAGTTTGAAAGTTGAATGGAAGATAAAAAGTAGAAGAAATGTTGAACATTTTCATCTTTGAAGACATTTCTAGCTGAAACTATCAACGAACAGTTAACATTCGAAAATTAGGAAATTTTGAACTAGTCCCATTCATTTT
>JAPQLA010000013.1:19295947-19308358 GCA_029822935.1 Naso vlamingii | reverse complement strand
CGCTATCGTTCACTTCCAGTACCGTTACTAAGTTGCCCCTAGTTACGTTGCTTAGCAACTAACTGCAACATTCCAATAAATACTCCCCAGCAGTCAAAACACGCACAAATCACATTCACATTACAACATTCATGCACAAATGTTCCATAGTTGGGGAGAAAAAGGGCATTTCAATATTCTGTTTCTATAGGAACCTTTATTCTTCCTTGCCTTGGCATTATTACATCTCCAAAATGAATCTGGAGGACAGAGCCTTCAGCTATCAGGCCCTGCTTCCCTGGAACTAGCTCCCAGTTCAGGTCCGGGAGGCAGACACCCTCTCTACGTTTAAGAGTAGGCTTAAAACCCTCCTTTTTGATAAAGCTTATGGTTAAGGCTGGCACAAGCCGGCCCATAGTTGTGCTGTTATACGCTTAGACTGCCGAGGGATTTCCCCTGACGCACTGAGCTCCTCTGTTTCTCTCTTCCTACTCTAACTGCTGTCTCAGTGCATGTTGCTAACTGCATACTTTCTTGTCCCCCCCTTCCCTGAGCTCCTGTGGGTCCGGCTGGTCGAGGACTTAGCTGGTTTGGAGGGGAGATGACCGTCCAGCTCAGGATCCTGGTTGGGGCTACCTGTCGCCATTTTCCATAGAGAATGGGAGATCTTGTGACCTGGGATCCTTGTCCGGACCACCCAAGATCATTCTGATTCACAGAATGCACATGCCTCTGGTTCCATGGACTTTACTACCTTCTGGATCAATAGACGACACATCTGACCCACAGACTGTGCTCCTGGACTCATGGAGTTCACCTCGTTATGGATCTATAGACTCTCATATCTCATAATTCAAAATGAAGCAGCAACATTCTAATTGTTTTGTTGTTGTGTTCTGTACATGTGACATCCATTACATGTCTGTACGTCCTAGGGAGAGGGATCCCCCCTCTGCGGTTCTCTCGGAGGTTTCTTATTTTTCCCTGATTCATCAAATTGTTTCAGGGTCTAAGGACAGAGGATGTCACACCTGTGCAGTTTGTGAAGCCCCCTGAGACAAATTGTAATTTGTGATTTTGGGCTATACAAAAACAAATTTGATTGACTGATTGACATTTAATCTTGTTTATGTTTCAACATGTTTAATGGACCCTAGTGGATTCTTTTTATGAAGAATATTCCATGGTAGATCTAAAAATGCACGTAAAACACAATTACAATGACCTTTTATTTGTTGCAGTTTTTGGCAGTTCAATACAGCATTCAGACGCACAAAAAAGTATAATGAGCAAAAGGTATTTAAACACAAAATAACTAAAGGAAATCCAGGTAAAAACAAGCTGAGTCCAACCAAAAGTATTCCCAATAAGAACAAATTAGCAGATCAACAATAAGAAATCCAGAGGGTAACCAAGAACAAGGCATTACCACAGGAGAAACACAGAGATGCTCAAAAAACAGAGCAAACAAACAGATGCAGATGAATGTGACAGATCAAAGACTAAACATAAATGGACCAAATGCACAGGAAGAAAATCACAGACTGGTGCAACAAATCGAGCAATTAAAAAGTGAAAATGACAAAGACAGGAGTAAAACAAAACTGGCACAAGGGGAATGAGCTTACAAATTAAGCAAGGGAATAACTAAACTAAATAAACAACATTCAAATATAATATAACTTCATACAAGTTTCTACCAGCATGTCACGTGTTTCATTTGTGAAACAGGTGGTCCCTGGCGCAGACAGGGCACTGTTCCTGCAGGTCAGAGGGAGAGAGAGTCATGAGTGCGCCAAAAATCCACAGTACCTGGACCACATTTGCCAATGCATTGGGGCCAGCTGTTGAACTAAACAAAACTTGTATCACAAACAAAGCATTATGTACTCACATTTATCAATCAGAACAATAACAAGTATCACTTGAAATTATCAGGGGAAGGCCTGTAGAAACAGCTATTAACGGTTTGTAACACTTGCTCTCTCTCTCTCTCTCTCTCTGAGAAACCAAACTACTAATCTTTCTATAGATCCTCTCCATTCTGTTTCATTACCCCACTTGGAAGCAACTGCTTTCCATGAGTGTCCCACCCCACACCCACTATGATCAGCACCACAAATTACATGTGTTGCTTCGGCATGCAAAATCATTTGCATAGATTTGCGTAACTTTGGCCTCACAGCACAAACGCTCACTAGCTGTGGGACTTACAGTTGCCTAATCATATGCCAAAAAATTTAAGACAAAAAAGGATTTAATCACTGCATATAGAGCACCTGCAAGTATGGGCTTCCGTTACCCAATTTATTGGCATGATGCAATAAGCATCATCATTATTATTATAATTAGGGCTAGATTAACACTTCACTGGGGCCCTGGGCAACAACATTCAAGGGCCCCTCCCCATGATAATGATCACATTACAGACATAATTCTCATTGTTAAGTGTGTTTTAATGATTGAAATGTAATGAAATTCTGACCAAATGTTCAACAAATTAGTCTTTGTTAATAGATCGCTGAACAGTAGCACAAATAAATCCAATGCATCTATATCTGACAGTCACAGGTTAATTCCAGAGATTATTTTGAACAGAGCCCAATGCCCAAATCTTCACTCTAACTTTGTTGAACACATAGAACACTGTAAAAACTAAAAAGTTGAGAAAACCCAAAAATTTAAAGGAAACTTACTGAAATACATTTTGTTTTGAGCACAACTCAAACTCTTCAGTTTCGAAAGTTTTACCAACTACAAATCTTTTCTTAAAGTAGTTTGCCTTTTTCTTTAAATGAGCTTTAGAAATTCCAAAAAATTGTATCCCAAAAAATTAACTAAACGTGCAAAAGTTCAAATGAACCATGGTGAATATTTTAATGTTTTGAATACTTTACCATTTCATTTTTAGGCACACAAATAATGACAAATAAGGTTCACAGCTTACTGTGACCATATTTTGAAATTATTTTTAGTTTCTATGACTCATAGATTCAAGTTTATCTGATGAGGATTTTTGGAATGGCAAAATTTCAGAGTTTGAGTTGTGTTAAAAACTAAAAAATCTATCGCTTTGCTTTGAAATTTGGAGTTGTCTCAACTTCAACAGTGTGAGAACACTTAAAAACACACCAATGTCTTGCAAAGGCTACTTACTCTATCACATTCTGCATGAAAACATATCAGCATCAACATGAATCTGGCAAAATATAAAACGTTTACTCCCAAATCATAAGAAAGTACTTGTAAGAACATGTTTGACTGACACACATTTTCTGGCAATGTACAATCAGGTTATGGCTCAGTTTCATTTGGCAAACACATCTTACACACTGGCCCTCTTTCTTGACTTTGAATATGCAAACAGTGTACAATGTCCTTAAAATCAAGACCACTGACGAGTTCATGCTCGATGGCCAGCAGGGAAAGTGCAGAAAGCTGTCCCTGTGACATTGTGGTTGTTTGCACATTTTTGAGTAAAAAGGAAACAAAGTCCACACACTGGTGTGATCTTATACTGAACGAAACGTTGACATGACTTGATATATCTGCAATAAATTTTTGGGAGCGGAACACCAGCGTGCGTTGTTTCCTTTTTACTAACATAAATATGACAGAAATAAACTGAAATAGTAAAAACAAAAAAACATGCACATTTGCACTTTATTCTTTTCCTAACCTTAAACTGGCAATAACTCCTCCAGAGCAGCTTTTACTTTAAGCACATTTTTTTTGCAAGACTATTACCAAAAACAATGTTTGTTTTAAGTGTTCAAATAGAGGAGTGTCATGGCATTTTCGCCTGATTAAAATTACCCATTTCACCTGCTAACATCATTAGATTGTGGCCACAATGTTGAGGATTTCAGGGGCAGGCAAAGGACAAACACTGACTTTTTACAGCCTCCTTAGCAAAGATTAAAAAAAACATCAGTGCTGATCGTACCTGACTATACTTTGCCTTCATGAAAACTCTCATGCACAGTCTTTTGCCGGACAGCGAGCGGTGCCGCAGACGTGTCTTTCTCTGCTTCTTCTAGTTGTTTTTCAAGCTTGTGACTTTCGGGTTGTGTGGTTTTTAAATGTTTAAATAAGTTACTGTTCTTGCTGCTGTGTGCAACCTTCTTATCACAGATTGTGCATTTTGCCGTTATTTTATCAAATGGTGAAAAATAACACCACACGACACTCCTTTTTTGCTCTGTCACACCACTTCTCCGTTCGTGCTCGCCGCTGTGTCTGTTTTGAAGCCCGCTCGATCGGCTCTCCCATCGCAACATTCCCATGTTACGTGACACCGGCCACTTCATTTTGCCAGGTATGGGGGGTGTCTTGGCACAAAACATTGGTGTAGGCTACAGAAAACAGGTAAATGTGATGCATGCACCCCAATTCATATTTATTAATCACAATCGATATATTTTCAAAGAAATCGATGCCAAATGAGTAGCGTGTGAGTATCGATCCGCCCATCCCCAACGGAGAGTAAAGGAGCCATTCCCTTGGCACGATTTCGTTATTCTGGAGACTGCAATAAAGCAAATCGCTGGTGAGAGAACGACTCCTACACCCTAGTCCAGAGTCCCTTACCAATGCAGGATATTTAGCAGCCCAGTTCTAGAAAGCTGAAGGTCCTCAGTGGATGGCCTCTTCCTGGAGCTGCTCAGTAATGGGTCTCCTCGGTGCAGGATCTGCAGGGAGCATAAAGGCACCAAGGCTGCTCGCAGTTTCAACGGGTGATCCCTCTGCAACTCCCTCGGCAGTTGCACTGGCAGAAGGGTCTTCGTTGCAAGCTTGGGGCTGCTCGTTGTCCTAGCTGCTGGCTGTCCTGATGTGCAGTCTATTGCTAGCTCCCCCCACAGCTGCACTAGCCACCAGTCTGCTAGCTGCTGCAACAGGCGGAGGGATGTCATCGCTGACAATAACGTTAGCCGAGCTCAGCGCCCAGCTGTACTCACTGCTAGTAGCTGCCGTGGCACAGGAGCAGTTGTTTACCTAAGTGAAGAAACTACCTATTTTAGGTATGAATTTTAAATTCTCTGCATTTCTGATGTCTTTCTCCTTTTTTAATTTACGTTTAGTGCTTTTATTTAGGTGCTTCTCCATGCTTACATTGTGTCCACTTGACGTTGACATCTTCACCTCTGACATTTCGGCACTGCAGCGTCAAGTCACGTGATGCAGGCTGACCAATGAGGAGAGGGTAGCTCACTGTTGCAGTGTGTGCAGGTGTGTGTATGTAGTGGTCTGTCACACTGCAACAGGCTGCACAGTCACGTCAGATGGACACAGGTTGATGCAAAACAAGATCTAATCAGATATTTTTGCTTGTGCCTCAGGCCCTGTAGTGGTTCTGGGCCCCTGGGCAAATAGCCCAGTTGTCCTAATGGTTAAACCGGCTCTGATCATAACGCTCTTAATCAGCACAACACTGGAGAGAAAAGTAATAGCAAAACGTATGCTAATTTTTTAAATCTAAAACAGTCAACAATCTGCAACCTGCATTGCCCCTATCTCCACCATGTTGATCACCCAAAGTGATTTAAGTCTGCTTAGGGTCGGACTGTGTCGGTCAAAAAATCCAGGTCATGGCCAGTGATTGACTTTGATTTTCTATCCCAACATTGAACAAAAATCCCTCAAATAGTTGCCTTTAAAGTCTTGCAAAAAGTTCAGACGAAGTCACTGGAAAAGCTCTGAGTTGAATGCAGAAGAGTTTATTTCCCCAAAACAGGTCAGCAGCGCTGTACAGGCAATAAACACGAGTCTTTCCCAGGAATAGACAGAATCTGAGCTGCTCTGCACTTTATTTTATACTCTACACAGAGTTCCTGCTATCTGTTATTTTTTTATTATTATTGTTATTTTTAAATAGTATCAGTTTCTGCCTGGAAATATTGCTGTTACATTAGGCTGATCAAATACTTGCTCCACCCCCTTACTCTGGCGCCATCTTTGGCACCGGTTTCCATTGGTGTAAAATCCTAGGGACTTTCCAGCTCCCAGCCACCTGTGAGTTATCTAAAGGAGGGAAATTTTGGGACTTGCCAGCCTGCTGGACAAAGGTCAGCCAGACCTAAGGTACACCAATATCTCCAGAGAGACTCAAACTACATTTTTAAAAAATACATATTGTATTTTATCTTTTCTACAAACTGCATTTCACGCTGTGTTTGACTACATACATTTCAAAGTTATGTGATTAATACAAATATGTTTTATATTGTAACACATGCTAATATGGTCAATATTTACGGTTAATATTACTCTCTTAACATGACTTTTCTCTACAACAACTGACTGGCAGGTTTGATGAAATTCAACCACTTTAATCTTTTTTGACATTATAGTCTCCTCCCTGTTGCAACATCTTGATTTAAACTGTGGTAACATCTCTCATGAGGTGTACAAAAAAAAAAAAGGCCCATTGGCCGTTCATACTATTTGCCCATGTATGCTTGTCAACTCAACTGAAGTAAACTTACATGGGGCATTCGGCACAATTCTGTGAAAGAGAACTAAAATGCAAAAGTTGAATAACAAAACAAATCACAATGTCACATAACACTGAAAACTGTAGCCGATGTTTTACAGCTAACGCTTCCTGTATGTTAGGCAAAGTGTGAACCATATCTCCTGTACCACCCACATTCTGAGAGCCAAGGAGAAAGATAATAGATCAAATACCTTTTTTTTAGTTGGGCTTTGTTAAAATTTGATGGGGATATGTAGCCTATTCCAACTAGCGGAGGTGATCAAGGTGACAAGTGATTCGAATACTGATGGGATATATCATGAACCACCACTGGAGAACTATGTAGTTTCTATGCAAGAGTGACTGAGTTGAGACAACTGTATTGTTGTTGTCATCATTGTACACCATGATTCCTAGCAAACATATGCACAGGTCTGACACCTATCATTGAAAACTAGCCTTAAAAAATATATTAATGGCTTAATAGATATTTTTGATATTCCTAAAGATGTGCATTCATGGGAACTCTTAAGAGCATTAAACTCTGCCTCTGATGGCAAAGACCCTGGAATTCTTTGTCAGTAACCACTTTTGCACCTTTAGCCTGGCTTCGGTTGTGAAATTGCCCTTCTGAAACGTTAAATCACTGAGCAAGAGACAAAAGTGATTGGCAAGAGCTTCGCAAAATATAGGGCAGCAAAGGCAGATGCTAAGGTGGACTTCTTCATGTTGCATTAGTAAGTAATATAAGCTGGCAGTTGTGTATTTTGTGTTGTTGCACTTGTTTGGATGTTTGGCTGTGAAAGCAAAGGCTTGTTTTGTAATACAAGCCAAGTCAGCAAATTTCAACAGAGTTTGAGCCAAATACTGATATATACATAACGCTGCAACAAATAAAAAGTGCAAAAAATAAAAGTATTTATATTAAAGTAAAATGGTCCCACTGTGTTACAATGATGTTTTACTTTCATAGTATTACTGCTGTATCGATGTTTATGTTTTTCATTTTTTTCTGGATAAGTTTGTTTTGCTGTGTTTATGATCAGTGGATGTAATTTGTCAACACAGGGTTGTGCAATGAATTACAAGTTGCATCCTCGTTATGTTAATCAAATTATATCAATGAGATATATAATGGAGTGGTGACTATATATTAACATACCCAAGTAAAAGTGCTTGTGTCAAAGTCTGCGAAGATCATCAACCATGAAAAGGGCCAGGATGAACCACACGTTACGCCGAGGAACAACCCCCTCTGACAAAAGATGTGTCGATGACTACAACTCCAAGAGTCTTGCTTTGGAAAGCGGACAGTCTCCAAGACAGTCAAAAGAGAGCAACCCAGTGGTTTTCATGGCAGTCACAAGATTATGCCCCCTGAATTTTCCCCCCAGGGTCAAACTGCTAACTACGATGTTCTAGGGCATCTAAGGGAAAACATTTGGTGTCAGCAACATGAAATGTGGTGCAATGGCGCAATGGTGACTGGTTTCTCAAACATGAATACTCAGCCACTCACAGCATGTGGAAGGTTTCCTGCCAGCAGTAACAGTTGTTGTGAAATGAACTGTTATGATAAAGGCAATTATCTCAGACAGGGAAAACAATTCCTATCTTACATTTTAAAAAGTTTGCAATAAATTCATTGGTTTCATTACAGCATTTAAATTAATCTTCCCTTTTTTTCAAAATTGTATGATGACTAACGGACCAAAATTTGTACTCCGTTCCAGTCATTAGACATCCAGAGAATCAGGCTTTTTTTCCCCTCATGTAAGGGGACTGTGAAATAGATCACGCATAGCACCAAACTAAATTAAATGCAATAACTTTTCAATGGTTCCTTTTAACCTGCTATGCTGGTGGAGTAGGGCATTTGAATACTTTAGTGCATTCACTCTACAAAATGTAGCTGTAAATGAGTTCCACACAATACTCCCCTCCTGCTTAATGATTTTCAGCTACGGTTTCGGGAAAATTGGTCCGGGATACAGACAGAGTTGTTAGACTTGTTTCAGCTGCTGTATGTAGAGATGAGGGATACACACTGTTACAGGTGTCTGGTCACAAGGGAAATCTCTTTCTGTTTGTTTTCCTACCCACTCTGTCTTCCCCTCACTCTGACAAATGGAACAGATGCAGTGGCCATCTTCCAAAACTGATGTAATTCAGTGATCAATCCCACTGCAAAGATTACTGTTGGTTTGTTTTCTCAAAAATGACAAGAGTAAATGTTAATTAGGCTTGTTTTTATTCTGATTTTACAGTTTTAAAAATAAGGTTGTCATCCTTGTTTGCAAACACAACCAGTCTATCCAGAAGAGTTGGGAGCCAAGGAGACCTAAACGTGTTGTGAGTGTTTGTCTGTGTATGACTGAGAGACAGAGAGCGTGACAGAAAAAGGGAAAAGAAAGTGGAAGGTGAACTATAAGTTGTATTTTCTGCATTCTCTCAAAACGGTCTGTCAGTTAATTACTGCTACCCCTCCCTTCATGTACACCTTTGTACTCTGCTGTACTCACTACCCCTTTACTGACACAAAATACACACAGTTAGGACGCTGATAAAATATTACAGCTTTCGCTTCTCACTCTGTAACAGTTGACAGCAACATGCGGTCCCTTAGCAGCAGTTCAGTCCTTAATCCAGCTCATGTGCTCGTTGAGGAAGTAAATAAATCCACATGGAATGAATCCATGTGAAACAGAAACACTGTCAACTTTTGTCTGGTGCTTGCTTCTTTAGGAAAGTTTAACAAAGTTAACTGTCCTTAATTCATCCAAAAAAGAAAAAGAAAAAGAAAACACTTAAATGGAGCCATCTCGAAAAAGGTGCTGACAGCAGAAAGCAGAGGTGTCTGAGCAGAGCGGGGCAGGGGGCAGGCATGGGCCTGTGTGTGCACCTCTGATATGCCCATATAAGGATGGCCAGCACGCATTAACGTCACTGGAAAATGTTGCTAAAGAAACACTGTAAAACACAGCCTGCAGGGCTCACTTCCAAATGCATATACCTCGTTATGTGACGCTTTGGCATCGTTTAACACGAGTATCTAGCATTACAAAAGCATTTCTAAATCAGAAAAGACGGAAAAGCAAGATGGCTCTCCTTTAAGGGGACCAATAGGTGGTGGTGTTGGAGGGTGGGGAGGTTTGGTAAATGATATTAAAGATTAAAAAGCAAAATGCTGTTTGAAACTACTTCAAAACCTATGCTTCTAACTTTAATAAATGACAATCCTGACAAAAGTCTTGAGATTACAATAATATGAGAAATAAGTTAATAAGGTTGCACAAATATATTCATATGCCTCGTGCAGCACATTTTCATTTATTTCTCACTCGTGTATTAAAGACATACATAACTGTAATAGGCATTAAGGGCCTATATCTAGACTTATTTTGTGCCTAAGCCTCACTCTCAATGTTTGGAAACTATTTCTAGTCTATCTAAAGCTTCTCATGTTATGGTAAAATGATCAGTTGATGAACCTGCATTTCACATTGAATTTTGTTTTGAATTGTTTGCATTTATCCCCGATGTCCTGATTTTTTCCCTCTATTTTCTTCCACGACTTTAACTGCTCCATGTTCACGTTGGTCAGTTGCAGTCAGCTTTTAGCTTCCAGGCTAGCTCCATACCTTGCTCTAATAACATTGTAACTCCGTTTTCTGACACCTTATTGTAGTCTGTATTATACTGGGACACTATTATAGTGTGTAACTCCGAATGTAATCTGACACTTATGACTAACAGTCAATAAGACACGGAGATGAGACTGAGGTGGCTGAGCAACAACAGCAACAGACATGAGCAACTGAGCCCTGATCACAACAGACTAAACACAGCAGAGCACCGAGCGCTTCATCAAAAAATGTTTCTTCGTCTTCCTCTGCGGACATTTAAAGAAGAAGAAGAGGATGTGAAGTTGTTAAGTTGACTGGAAAGGAGCATGATTGGATAGCAATCAAAACTCAATGTGGACACAGGAGACGCATGTTAAAACCAGATGTAAATGCATGTGCTGAAGTACTATGAGACTGCAATCCAGTCACAAAAAAAACCCTCCTTTAAATGTCAAGTGTAAAGGGGGTCTCAGACTATTTGCCTTTCATCTTTTTCTCATTATACCTTCAAACTTTTTATTTGTCAAATACAGTAAAAGTCAGTTTATTCAAACATTTCTGGTTTCCAATTTTCTGTCTTGTTTTCTCTATCAAATCTGTTTCCTTTGACTGCATTCTTTTCATTTCTTGTGTCCAGTGATCCCTTTCTGACGTTACTATAATCTGTTCCCTGGCTTAAATGTACTTCCTTTACATGCCTACAATGTGGCTACGAAAAGAATAGCCTGAAAGCAAACTGACACTTCCTGCACCATGATAAAGGACAAGATGAGTGTGACACAAAAAGCACCCCATATGTTGCCAAGTGGTAGGGGGGTTAAGTGTGTTGTTTTGTGTTGCTATCTGCTGGCAGTGGCAAGCTGTGTTCCTGAGAAGGACACACTATGATTTCAAAGGTTAATGCAAGGCAGAAATAGAACATGAGTGGGTTTGATAATCACAGGAAAAAACAATAGACCGGTGATACACCACGTCAGCCCAAAGACGCAACTGTGTGTATGTGTGTGTGAAAGACAGAGAACAATTTGTTCAAGCAAATGCCTTTGAGAGTTTGATTTGAAGGAGGGATGTGCACAAATATTGACTTTAATGATGTTAATGCATCTGGAATATTGTAATGAAGTGTGCTACTGTGTGGTTGGCATTCAGTGCATTGTACCATCACAAAGATCTTCAGTGTAAATACTATGCACACAGTGGCAAAGTGTATACACTATTAAATGATAGACAGTAGGCGATGTTTTTGGAATATTTTATTGGCTGAGTTTCACAGAGTCAGCACTGAGCCTGCATTTTCCTTTCTCTCTGAAGACTCACTCAACAATCATTTGTACTTTGCATTATTATAGTTCCAAAATATGTAAAGAAGAAGTGATTTTTTTAAAATCAGTTTTTCAGATCAGTATTGGCCTTTATTATTTCTATATAGTAGCAAATTAGTTTACTCTTCAAAATGTATAAACCATCATAGTGAACATTAATTCTCCTAAATTTATGATTACAATACTTTCTATCATGGTTATCAAGTTAAAGTGCATGATTTGGTAATGTGAATGTGAAACATGCAAGCAGAATGGGAAAAAAAAGTATGAGCTACCTGCTATTTCACAGCAGCACTCTTTTAGAATCTGAATGGGTAACTGCCCTAGAAAAGTAACAAAGACTGTTTTTCTGAGTGATAAATTTATATCTCAGCTGTAATAATTCATTATGGAAAATAAGTGGTTCTGCTCACTAGTTTACACTCATATTAAGCTGAGTTCGGGTTGGTGTGGAGACCTTTATTAGTGTATTATATGAGTAATGACCTCACCATAATTTTTTAGGTGTCATTTGGTTTTTATAAGATATCTGTTAACCTTGTATACCAGCCCTGTCATTTCTTTTATTGTAACAGTGCACAAAAGCTGAAGTTAGCTAGCTGTAAATGCCCACTGCTATTGATGTAACAATTCAGTCAACACAGGATGCGATACAATTCACAATCCTGGTTTCACGATTACAATTACGCATGATTTTCTTTTAACAAACTGAGATTTAATGGTGCTGTATGTAAAATCTAGAAGACATTTTAGTTTAAAACAGTAGAAAATTTAACTAACCCCATCAACAGAGTGTTGAGAATTAACAGCTTTTGGTAGTATGCCAACATTGCCCATATATTGCATTTCAGAGATACAGACTGCGAGGCACTCCAGTTACAGACTGCACTTTCTTGTTAGACAGCCTCTGCCACCAGATGTCTATAGTGAGTCACTGCAGCCTCCGGTCTGCCGCAGCCCACAGAGCAAGTAAATCAAGCTTAGTGGAGGAGAATGGATACTGTGCTAA
>JAPQLA010000013.1:19264526-19276197 GCA_029822935.1 Naso vlamingii | reverse complement strand
AGAAATTTGGCAAAATATCAGGATACAAAATAAACTTACAAATAAGTAAGATTATGTCAGTGAATACTGCAGCTAAGCAAATAAATTTTGATTTATACCCACTTAAAGTCAGTACACAAAAATGTACATACTTACAAATCTGGGTTACACGTCTTTAAAGATATTTTTTAAGCTAATTTCTCCACATTTCTAGCTCATCTTAAAGAAGATCTGGAACATTGGAGTCTATTACCTTTGTCATTAGAAGGAAGAATTAATACAATTAAAATGAATGTGCTGCCCAAATTTTTATACATATTTCAGTGTATTCCTATATTTTTATTATTTTGTCCCTAGACCAACTAATATCTGGATTTATTTGGAACAAGTAAAGCCCTCGAATAAGGGAAGGCATGCTACAACGGCATCGTCAACAAGGTGGATGATCTCTCCCTAATTTCCAGTTTTATTATTGATCTTCCAACATGAGGACTATGTTACTTTGGAAGGAGCCTCCATTTAATAACAAGACCCCCAAATGGTTACAACTAGAGAACTTGTATTGTTACCCTGTTCCCCTGTACTCCCTGCTCTGCTCAAAACTCCCCCTTTCAGAACCCATATACAAGTACACCTCAAATCCGGTCGTGAAACATTCTTTTAAAATCTGGACACAATTCAGGCGATTCTTTTCTCTCAATGACCTCTCAATTTGTGCCCCCTATACTGATCTCATCTATTCGCTCCATCAAATATAGACGGAGCTTTTCATGAATGGGTTAAAAGAGGGGTTGCAACAATAGAGGATCTATTTATTGATAATGCTCTCATATCCTTTGATCAGTTAATGCTCAAATTTAAAATCCCTCGCTCTAATTTTTTTTAGACTTCTACAACTCTGCAATGTTATATCAACACCATTCACTTATTTCCCATCACAACCACTCAACTCTCTTTTAGACTCTATTTTGAAGCTCAATCCTTGTTCCAAGGGGGGTATTGGGACAATTTATTCTTCATTAAATTTGTATAATGTGGAATCTTTGACATCGGTAAGGAGACAGTGGGAGGAAGATTTGGGGACAGAACTCCCCGATGAGGCTTGGAAGAATGTTCTAGATAGGATACATTCTTCTTCACTTTATGGCACACACTTATCCAGTTCAAGGTCTTACATTGCCTTCACTGGTCTAAAGTGAAACTAGCTAAGTTCACATCTAGGGCTGACCCCATATGTGACCGATGCAGGCAGGCGCCAGCCACCCTCTCACGTGTGTTTTAGTCCTGTCCAAAACTAAATTAATTTTGGCTGTCAATATTTAAAACTTTTTCAGATATTTTAGTAGCACCCATAGAACCCTCTGCTACCACCGCAGTATTTGGAATAACTCCACAAGATAAACATCTTAGCCGTCAGACAAAAAATATGATAGCTTTCACATCTCTTTTAGGCCGACAACTTATATTCCTTAAGTGGAAGGAGAAGTTCCCCCCAACCTTTAAGTTGTGGATCAAAGATCTTATACACCATTTGGTGTTAGAGAAGATTCGCTATTCCACAAGAGGGTGTGCTCAGAAATTTTATACTGTATGGAGACCTTTTTTAGCTTACGTGGAGAGGGTGGATGGCACTGACATTGGAGTTGTGTGATACTGACCCCATATTGCAAATAATTTATAGCCTATTTATTTAGATGTAGTTTAAATTTGTTTATTTTTTTTATGTATTTCCTATATTGTTATTCAGCTGTATGTTGTTTTTTTTATATGTATGTGTGTATGTACATATATATATATATATACACACACACACACACACACACACACACACACTTTTTTTTTCTCTTTGTCTATTCTTCTTCCTTGTGTACATCTCACTTATGGTCTCTGAATTTATTTGTATGTATGAATACAATTCTGTATGAGATTGCTGCTCAGTTGTTGGATGGTACAGTGATGCTGTTGCAGAGTTGGGGCTCCGTTGGATTGGAAACAGGGGTGGGGTTATATTGTCTGTGAATTGTTGCACTTTGTATGCTTTATATGTCAATAAAAAGACCTTGAGCAAAAAAAAAATTAAATCTGCCTCTCCTGAGTGTTATGTGGAGTCACCTGTACGCAGTTACTCAAGCAGGCTTTTTAGCTTTACATTTTCATAATTTTTACATACGATCATAAATAAGGAAACTTTTGATTTCATTGGTTACTACCAAAGAAGTGTAGTTTGATGGGGTTTTATTTTTTGTATTAAAGAATTTGACTATATATCTTTAATATATCACTCACACCTGCATGTCTGAGTGGTTTTTGAATTTTGTTTAAACAAAGAGGAAGAGGTGAAAAGAAGACCTTTACAGCAGAAAACCAAAGAACAAGGGTGCATGAAATAAATAACAGTGATGTATTGATTGCGGTGTTGCTGCTATTCACAACATTTTCTGTATTATCACTTTGACATTTATAGAGAGAAACAAGATACAACAATAAAAGAAGCTGAAGTGAGATGAATTACAGGCAGTGGACAAATGACAGAACATTTTGGCTGAAATACTGTATGAGGTAATTACATGTGGCTTCTGTACTGTTTACTATCTGTACGAGGGGAACATACATTATTTAAAATGGGTGTCAATGGAGAATTTTTGAGTGCTCTGAAAAAAACGGCTGCCACCCTCCCTCAACTGAAATATATTTTTCTTGACCCTCCCCAAGTGATTGGGCAAAAAGGTTTATCCTCCCAAACCAAGTATTTAGTAGCTAATACTTTGCCCTGGTGAAAGAATGTCATAATAATATTTTTTTTATTCAATTTGTTTTCGTTTCTTGAATAATTTTGGTTTGTGTACACATTTTTATAATCTCAATATACGGCAGCTCTGCAAATAATGTCAATAAAATGTAACTTTCCTGTATTATTGCTTCCATATTTCAATCATCCGTAACACTAATAAATGTGACCATGGGCTTTGTATTTGGACGACAGATGTTCATTTCATCCACCAGATGTCACCATCTGTCTATCCAAGTTTGGCTCATGGCAGCAGGAATGCAATGACCGTAACCGTAATGAAGGACAAGTGGTACGTCTTTTCTAGTTCAGAATTCAGACTTCTGAGGTAAATGGAACTCAGCATAATTTGCCTTTTTCAAACGGGTTGCCATTGTAATTCCAGAACAAGGCTCGGTTGGGCAGCAGAGACATTTCATAGCAGCGCAACGCCAGAGGCATCACTTCGTCCACTCGTGACGGATTTTAGAATTGACTGGAAAAGGGTGGAATGTCCGACCCTGACAGGACATCCTCCTCTTATGAGAATTACACCTAGGGACACGGCAGTAAGATGACACCCATGCAGGTGAGGTGATGCCTCTGGCGTTGTGGCTTTGCCATGAAAAAGGTGTGTGAAAAAGGTGAATACCAGTAGAGAGCCACTGTATGCTGCTAAATACTGTACACGCCCACTATCTGGATAGTCCAAGTGTAAAGATTGACAGACAGGGCAGCCAAAGAGAAGTGACACCCCGGATTATACCAAACAGTCTGGCCAAGAGGGGACTCGTTGAAGGAGCTCACTGTACTTTTCCGAAATCCGCGGAGAAAACTATTCATCATATAATCGATTCAAATTTGTATGACCCTCCCCGGGACCCAAATTAAATACAGTGTACCCTCCCTCTGACTCATATAAGCATGACCCTCCCCTATTTTCCTCCAGTGTAGCCCTCCCAAAAATATGTAAAGGTCCCTAGTGGCGCTGAACCATGGCTGGGAAACCTCTGTTTCTATGCTTATTTAAACTAGCTCATAAATGGTGACTGGTATCAAGAAGGCCTCACAGATAGAGACATGAGAGAGATTAATTCCAGACTTCTTTGTTAGATAGATATATAGATAGAGTGGATTTCAGTATAAGTCTTACTTTATTTTTAGCTTAAGGATCAACACCGGAGGCTTTTAAATATGAAAAAAAAAACATCTGTATGTTGCATTACTTTGTGTCATTCCTTAGTGAAGTGCATTTTATCCTGCACTTAAATGTAGGATCATATTCACTTCCAATAGTACTACCTACATCTGTTACTATAGCATGATGCTGTATTGTGCAACTTATATTTTATGCAAGCATTGGAATTGCTATAGTTATAGGCCCCATACTAAAGTCTCCTGGGTGTGCTTTTATGTTCTCTGGAAACTTCATTTAAACCCTGACCAGTTCCTTTTCTTCCTGACTGAACTAATGGCCACAACTACATCCCCAGGGCAACTGTGGCCTTCCAGGTTTCCTGTTCCACCTTGGCTGCTTAGTATATCTGAGCCTCTTCCTTTCATACGCCTCATCTGCTGCGTTCCCATGGCACTTTTGCTGCAAAGTAAGCAACCACAGGGTGTTTAACCACAAGGTCAGTGCTAGAGGGCTTAAATGGATCCCCCAGGGCACAACACAAATGCCGTTGATGCTGCAAATATTCACTGTTTTAACTATTTACAAAGAAGGAAGCTTAAGATAAGCATTACCATCACAGGATGAAATTAAATACATGCCTCTAAAACAGTACAAATTTAGGTCATATAATCAGTTATACACATGTAATTTTAAGATCTTAACACATTAAGCCATATTTTCATCTCTTGGTTGTAAGTGACCATTCCCTGAAGTTTGGTTATGAGTAGAACTAGCTGTTCAGACAGTGACAAAGAAAAGTGCCATTAACTTTGTCTCATGTAACAGGACCGAACAGCTGTCATTACGTATGGTCGGTCCTGTTAATAGTTTACATAGCACAAATTCATCACCTATATAAAAGTGTTTTTCATCTAAATTTTACAGATAGTTTGTAGCTTGATAGCCTATCATCTATATTCTCTTGTAATAGCTTAGAACGAGTTACATTTGGCGATTTCTTTACACATTTCCAGTTGTTGTTCAGACAAACAAGAAAGCTGGTGATTAAAACAAAGAAAAGAAGGGAGACAAAAGCATGCATATTAGTATAAAGGAGCAGAATTATGCAGTAACATCTGCAGTACACATTAAGCCTGAACATATTTTACCATGTTTGATTCTTTACTCCTCTGCCTGAAACTGCACGAAGTCTTCTGACACAACTGTTAAGAATGGCGTTTAATACAGAGTGCATATCTGCTCCACGAAAGATGCATTTTTGTGAGACAGCTGTCACAGGTTAAACTCTCGTTGTCACTATAAGCAGAGACTGCAGTCCACAGTGTTCTTACTGATAAACCAGAGAATGGCACTGAATAATTAAATACTGAATTTTGATGATTAGTGGGTTTTGTCCTAATTCTGCTCTGCATGCGTTGTTTGGTGTTTTCCATTGGACGCAGATGATGGATTTGCATAAGTCTGCATGCAGAGTCTCAATCTGGTGTTTATCCCATTTTGTAAAATCTTTTTTTTGGCAAGTGGACTCCAGGGGCAGTGGTGGCCGAGAGAAGCGAGTTTGTGATCGGAAGGTTACTGTTTCAATTCCCAACCAGCAGGATTTATGTGGGTGGTGAAAGTGAAGGGAACTACTTGCCCCACCCATATTCCACCTCTGAGGGCCTTTGAGCAAGGCTCCTAACCCCAATTGCTCCAATGAGACTGCTTGGTGGCTGCAGGTAAGCCTGTCGCTGTACTGGACAGCTTCCAGGTGTGAATGTGCAACTGTGTGAGAGTACCAGGGCGTCCATGAATAAGAGAGTTTGCTCTCTGGAACCCTCCCTGGATAAATAAAAGTTTAAAAAAAAAAAAATAGATCCCGCAGTTATAAAGACACATAGGTTCTATAACGAAGTCAACTATTTTGAGCAAAACTTTAACTGAGATGTCCAACTTCATGTTCCTTTTGACAGCATGAAGAGCCCCTCTTGCTTTGTCTCCCAGGGCGCTCTCACATAATAGCTTAGAGGACTCAGTTCGACTGGGGGGCTGAAGTTGCAGCATTGTTGTATTTATCATTTGGTTCGATTCAGCTTTCACACTGCAATTTATCAAGCGCACCAAACTTTCTGAACAACATCATGCAGTTGAAGGGAGCGCTAATTTATTGGACAGAATAGAGAAGGGGAAATCCCTCCCCCTCAAATAGGAAATCCGCGAAACACAAACAAACATGGAGCATCACCACATTTATGTGGTTTGGGGTTTTCTTCTCGCACTTTGTTGTTCTTACCAAATACAACAGGCGAGGAGGCAGGCTTTTTTTTCTTCAAATGAAAACAGTGAAGCAGTACCGGAGGAGAAGACGAACCCTGATGATGAGACTACGACATGTTGGTGTTGTTACACAGATGACGAGCCAGGTAACATAACGTTGTCAGGGATTAGGAAGATATTATTTGCTAAATCATGTCTGTTTTTTTTTCAGAGCTAATAGCGGCTTTGCAGGGAATTGCTTATTTTTTGTTCAGTATGGCTGCCTGTTGCCATTGACCACTTTCTTGCCACTTTCAAAAGAAAGATAAGCTTTATTGTCATTGTGGCAAATGCTAATATCTGTGCAGGGGTCCTGTAGGCCAATATGGCCCAGTAAAATGTGTGACCAAAAGCATTATAGTGAAGTACTGCAGTGCTGCAAAGATGCCCTGACCTACAAATCTTAATCTCTAGATGTAAGAAAACAGATACAGACCCCAACAAGTGTCACATTAAAATGATTTTAATAGTTATTTCAGTGAAAATGTAAGATGTGAGGCCAAACTGATCATTACCACTAATTGTGCATCATATCACAATTTTGATATCTGTCAAAATCATTGCAATATGGGTTTTTGCTTTTTTTTTTCACCATACTGTCTTCTCTTCCATTGCCTATAAACATGATTGGTTACAAGCAGTCAGGCTGGATGAAAGAGAACACCACGAACATTCTGTGCAAGACCTCTATTATAGAATATATTTCAGATTGAAATATTTCCATTATAAACATTTACAAACTGAATAAATGATTAATAAATAAATATTTTAATTGCATTTACAGTATATTATTTATTTATATAATGTACTTTATCTCTACAGGTGCATGCGCGTCAATCCATGTCTGTGTAGTTGGTGGCAACTCATTAGTGACAACTGGAATGACAGAGACTGGCAACTCAACTTCAGGATGAAAAGAGTGTCCTTGCTGCACCTATGTAACATTCTGCGGCCCAGTTTGACTCACTGAAATACAAGATACAGACACCCTGTCCCTGTTGAGCTACGGGTGGCAGTATGTCTGTGGCAGTTGGCAACCAATCTCAAATACAGATCCTTCTCTCACTTGTTTGGTGTTCGCATGTCCGCTGCTTGTCAAATTACTCAAGAGGTTGTGACAGCCATAAACCGGGACATGAAACATCATTACATCAAGACCCCATCTGAGGCAGAGCTAAGGATGATCGTCCAGGGCTACAGAGATAAATGGAAGTTCCCATCGGTTGCGGGAGCAATAGACGGGACCCACACTGGCATCCTGGCACGAGTTGATCACCCTGCAGATTATAACAACAGGAAAGGATTCTACTCAGTCCTGTTGCAGGGTGTAGTGGACCACATATTGAAATTCCGGGACATCAGTGTTGGCTGGCCAGGAAAAGTCCACGATGCCAGAGTTTTCATCAACTCCTCTCTGTATCGTTGGGGCCAGAATGGCACATTGTGTCCAGGCTGGACTGAGCAATTTGAAGGTGTGGATGTGCCCCTGGCCATTCTCGGTGATGCCGCAAACCCTCTTCTGCCTTGGCTGCTGAAGCCATTTCCAGAGGGCAGAGGTTTAACACCAGCTGAAACTCAGATCAACCATCAACTCAGTCAGGCAAGGATGACTGTTGAGAGGGCCTTTGGATGGCTGAAGGTAGACGGAAATGTCTCCTCAAAAGATGTGACGCACACATTTCGCTGGTCAGCAACATCATCACAGCCTGTTGTATTTTACACAGCTATTGTGAAATTCACAATGAGCATCCTGAAGCATGAGGATCCTGAAGATGATGGACAGGCTGGCTCACAAAATTCAGGTCAAATTTGCCTGTTTAATGATGGTGATGTGTCATCAGTAGAGTTGGTATTAATATTCAATTACCTGATTTTGAGTGTGTGTGTGTGTGTGTTTGTTAACTCCTGTTGGAGATGTATACAGATTTTTATTTACGTATAATGTTCCATGCAGAAATTTTCACCAAAGTGCATTCCTCATATTCTTCTGCTGTAGAGGGAGCGCATCTCTGTGCTTCACAGCAATGCATGATATCAGTAATAGTGATAGGTTCCATGCTACACTATGTGTGCTAATATTAGGGTTGCAAAATATATAATTTCAGCATTGATATCGCAATGTGCACATGTGCAATGGTCACATTGCAGGACGAGCAACACCAAAACTTATCATGCTTCAACTTTTTTGCTGCATGATAGAAAAGGAAAACTCGCAAGGAAGGCATGCAATACACAGACTCTGCACACACAGCAGTCAGTTCTCAGTGTGCACCCTGTGAAAGCCCAAACTGCCAAAGATCCCATCTATTTTTATCCAAGTTACAAAAACACTGCTTTTTATGTCGCTTTGTCAAAAATGGTGTAGATAGCAGCATTCTAGTGAAGAGACATAAAAACGCTGCTTTTTAGGGCATAAAAACATGGTTTAAAATACTGCATAGCCCTGACAGTCATCACAATTTTCTCAATAAGATATTTGCAATAATTTTTGCAATCAGTACATTTATTGTGAACATGTGCTCTGGTATATTTCTAAACATCTTTTTTCTGGAGAAAATGCTGCAATTTTAAGATTTTTTCAATTTTGATCTTTTCAACTTGTCTGTTTTTATTTTGGCTAAGTGTGTGTGTGTGTGTGTGTGCGCGTGTGTGTGTGCGTGTGTGTGTGACTTCAAGCCCTATGGACAACAAGTTTTGCCTGGCATGAAGTGAAGAGAGAATCACAGCACCCTACACACAGAAATACAGATCGCAAAAACACACAAAACTCTTACCTCTTCTGTCTGACTCCATATCAGCGAAGTTGTCACAGTTTTCACTCGGTGGCGGTGATGATGACGCCGTATGCTGTGTCTCATCTTCATATGATTCAACAACATGCTTCGGGCTGGACGTGGGTCTTGTCCCAAGTATGACGTCCAGCTCATCATACCAGGGACACACCTGTCTTTTTCCTCCCCTGAACTCCCGCTTTGTTGAAGCAAGTCTTGGTTTTTATTATATTGCTGGCGCAGTTTCTTCGCTTTGATCCGACATTGCACAGCCGTTCGCTTGAAACCCATTGCCCCCATTTTCTCACTAAACAACTTGAAAACGTAGTTGTTTTTGTCAGTGGATGTAAGCAGCTGGTTTATTTGATCGTCTGACCATATTTCAAGTAGGGCTTTTACCTCTTCATCAGCCCACGTCTGTCCACGAGACATTTTCAAGTGTGCTTCCACAACCAGTGCGCTTCCTGGTGTTTGTTTTGTTTCCTCTGCCCAAGATGCGTTGTTTATTGCATCACTTCCTACATTTGATCCTGTGTTTGGTCCAGTGAGCATTCACACTGCAAACGAACCGCACCAGAGTTCACGTGCAAGCAAATCCAGACCCACATTTTCAGGCGGACCAGAGTTCGAATGAGCTTTCACACCTGCCCAAACAGAGTGGACTACCCGTGGAAATGAACTCTGGTCTGTTTAAAGCAGACCAAACAGCTCTGGTGTGAAAGCAACCTCAGGTCGTTCACAGCTTTGTTGTGGTGCTGTGATGCTGATCTTTAGACCAAGGTCGGTATAGTTTTTTTGTATGTTCTAGGGCAGTCATGTCTTTAAAGGATTTACATTTGTGATGCCAGTTTTTTCCCACCATTAAAGACATATATTAGGGCTAATACTCCTGTCAGTGCTCCTGACTAAGGTACTGACAAAAATCTGAAGTTGGTCCCCAGGTACTGTACTGTAGGGTTGTCACGATACCAAACATTCAGTAGTCGATACCAATACCAGTAAATTTCCACGGTTCTCGATACCAGTTTCGATACCATGGGGGAAAAAAGAAAAACCCATGTATTTCATCATACAATCAATCATTTATTTAAAGCTGTTGCATTATCGAAATCAAGTATTTAAGCCTTCAAGTATTTAAAACAAACAACAGGCCCACTGTGCCCACCGGCTGTGTGTGTTTGTTGACTCTCCTCTTTCCTGTAATGTTTGTTTTTAAAGCTAAAGTTGTATTTAGATGACAGATGACTGACAGCTTGAATGGTAAAGATGGAAGCCTACGAGGCAAGCTACAGCTACATTATGTTAGCCTATACACAGTGTTTAGCAACTACAAACGTCATACGTAACGTTGTTGACAACACAACGAAAGTCTACACAAACACACACACAGACACTTACGTTAATTATCTCCTGACCATTAGTCCGGAGATAATTAACATTGTTTCAAACATTATTATTACATTACTACATTATTTCAAACACAAGTTATATTTTAATGACAGATGACTGACAGATTAAGTGGTAGTTCAAAAAGGTAACGTTATTAGCCTACAAGCTACAGCTACATTATGGTAATGTAAAGACAGCGTTAGCCACTATAAATGTCGCATAAATCATATTTTGAGGAGTACTAAACAATGTCAGCTGTTTCAGACTAAAATAATGTAGCATGTATTTCAGGGTAAGGATGACAGATACCACTTTGTATGCGATGTTACATTGAAACTCACTCACCTTTGTATAACTCAGGATGTCTGTCTTCGAGGTGCTTCGCTAAGTTGAAAGTGTTTTCTCCTTTCACCTTTAAACTCCCAGTGGCAGGCACTGTTTGTATCCGCCTCGAAAGGAAAATACTTCCATACACGTCTCTTGCTGTGTGTGGATTTTTGCAGTCAACCATGGTGGAGCACTTAGGGTAACGCTAGCCAGCTTCCATGTAAGTTTGTTGACCGACTGGTCAGCGCTCTTCTTCGGCGCAGACTTGACCACTTGTAAATTATATACTGTCCCCGTCAGTTCCATAAGAATTTGTTACAGCCCACTGATGGCAAAATTGTATGTCTGGTAACCACGGTACCATAAACAATGGGCACCGTCATATTTTTACACTGTTGGCATTGCCTTGGTACCAAAGTATCGGTTCTCGTGACATCCCTACTGTACTGCAGCAGCCCACTGCTTTTATGGGGCTGTTCCACTGACACTTTTGGCCATGCTGAGTCAAACAGTGTCACACTGATTTGCATTTCCATTACCATTTTTACTGCCCTGAACTGCGCTGAGCCACGCCCTAGATGAAGTACAGCGCCCCCACCTCCAAGTGGGCTGCATTGACGTCAGAGGCGCTTTGTGATCATTCAGCTTTATCTCTGCTATTTTCGCCACACCTGGAAAACTTACCAGATCAGTGAGAAGCAATTCATTTACTATGGCATAGAATTCAGTCACACGTTGTCAGACATTTGTTTTGTGTACTCTGAGCAGATAGTGTGGAGTGGGCAATTGAGGTAGATTGTCCAATTACTTTTGAGCCTCCGAAAATGGGAAGGGTTGTCTATAGAAATGCCTGTAATCTACAACTGTAAGAAGTAGGGATGTCAAACAATTGATTTTTTTTTTTTTTTAAATCACGATTGATTGCAGAATTTTAAAGGCCCAGTATGTAACTTATTTGGCTTTTTATTAGCAAAAATCAAATATTGCTTTCATAAATACGTATTT
>JAPQLA010000013.1:19234796-19248722 GCA_029822935.1 Naso vlamingii | reverse complement strand
GTATTAATGTAATATTAGTATCGCTCTGTAAGGTTGACACAATAATGTGTGTGTGTGTGTGTGTGTGTGTGTGTGTGAGTAAGTGTGTGTATGTGTGTGTGCATGTTTGTGGAAAATAATATAGCTGCGGATTAAAATTCAAATTGTTATTAAATTATTTTGCAATAAGAATATAATAGAACTCTTATAAGTCTTACCCTCTTCCTCCTCTGTCTGCTGTGGGCTGAAGTCTTCATGGCTGCAACATCTGGCTGCCTGTATCTGAAGTTCCTCCAGACTGTTTCATGATACGTCTTGCAGGCCACTGGAAGAAAAATATACAAGTTAGAAAGAATAAACACTGGCCACAGGAAAGTAAAAAAACAACAAATCACAGGAAAATGAAATAAAAATGGCTTACATGAAAGGACTCTGCTGTCCACACTGTTCATGTCTTACAGCTAGAGCTGCATCCAAATGAGAGGTCACTGCCTCGTTGTGTGTCGAGCTCAGGCTGTGAAAACAAAATGTAAATAGTTCATAGAAGGCATAGATGTACTTACATTCAGCAGAATGCATCCAGAGGTTTTCTTTTGAACTAACGTTTGCACTGGTTCAGATCGTCTGTTGTTGTGTTTCCTTTACTGTTGTGAATATGGCACACCATTTCCTATAAAATACAAATTAAAAGTCACTTTGGGGAACAAATACATCCAGGCTTAACCAACGGGGCTGATCAATGTGGCAGATTCATTCATTTGAATCTTAAACGTACAAGTAAAGCCCCAAACACCATAAGTAATTTAATTCACTCAGTGAATCAAATGTAATGGGTGTGTGGATAGGGCATGAATGAATGGTCACATTACACACAGGGTGGACTGCCCTGATATGAATCGCACCAAAATAGTGAAACAAATAACGGCAGTCTTCAGAAACACTTACGTTAAAACTCACCACTGTTTGTTGACTGACCAGGCCACAGTCGCGGTAAACCTACCTTAAACATGTAAATGTCACAACAACACTATAAATTCTTAACAGTTTGTATTTGGAGTAAATTTGTACAGTATTACATGATCACTGTTTATTGACTTAATGATTCAAGATGACGCTAAACACGACTAAAAACGTTACTTTCTTTATACATGCAAAAGTCACAACAACACTCTAAACTCTTAACAGACGGTTACGTTAATAAATCCTGACTGTGTAAAGTAGAGAGTTACAATTTATTCAGAGATATTCACCTGTATCAAGCAGTGTAATTATGAGCAGTGAGGACAGTGTGTATGTCCATTTCTTCCAAACTTGTGCAGAAGGGGAATGAGGAGGGGGATTATAGAAAACTGGTGAGTGACCTTGTGGGGTGGTGCCATAAGAACCAACTGCACCTAAACATATCCAAGACGAAAGAGATGGTGCTTGATTTCAGGCCCCCCCACCCCGTCTGCATCGGAGGAGAAGCGGTCGAGATGGTGACATCTTACAAATATCTCGGGCTGGTACGGGACAATAAAGCTGGACTGGTCACTGAACACTGACTCCCTCTACAAAAGAGGCAGAGCAGGCTTTACTTCCTGCGAAGGCTGGCATCATTTAACATCTGCTCCAAGCTACTACAGATGTTTTTTTTCACTCCGTAGTGGCTAGTGTGCTTTTTTATGCTGTTGTCTGCTGGGGGGGCAGTGCCAGCAACAGAAACTTACAGCGGCTGTACAAGCTCATCAGGAAAGCGGGTGCGGTGGTGGGTCTCATGCTGGACTTTGTGGAGGAGGTGACGGAGCAAAGAACACTGTCCAGACTCAGAGCTATAATGAACAACGCCACCCACCCACTGGTTCCCATCTTTGACCAGCAGAGGAGCAAGTTCAGTGACAGGCTGCGCTCGCTGAGCTGCTCCACAAGCAGACTTGGAAAGTCCTTTGTCCCCCGGGCAATCAGACTGCATAACTCCTCGGGTGTGTGTGTGTGTGTGTGTGTGTGTTTGTGTGTGTATTTCTTATATTTCCTATTCTGACATTTGGTCAGAGAAAAAAGAGAAGTAAAGAGGAAAAGATACAGAAACAAGTAGGTATAGACTGATAAACTGACATTGTTCAAAGCTTTCATTCATAGTTAAGGATCAATAGTAAACTGGAACTAAGCAAGCTGATCATGCAACCAAAGTTTTCATAAACAGCTGGTAAAATAAAATGTTGTTACATGACTGGACAGCATGAATTAACATAAATCAACTATACAACCCACATTGTGTTTGCGTATTTTGATGGAGAGTCCACTGTGGTGGTAGATTCTTGATTTTTCACCACTAAATTTAACACTTTAAAATGAAGGTTCATGCCAGTCTGGAAACTTTTGGTGTATGCAGCTACAAAATCAACTTTTAAATAAACATGGTAAAAATAAAGTTTTCTGTATCTGTTTTCTGTTGGCCTAACCACAGAAACACAAACTCTCTCCATCTCTCTTTCTCTCTCTCTGTCACACACACACACAATCCTGATTTGCGTTTGTATAGTTTGCAGGATTTTTATTTACATATGAAAACCTCTCACAGTCACAGGGGCTGGGAGGGGTCACTCATCAGGGCTCGCTCACAAATTTACATCAATTCACGGCAGTTTGAGGGAGTTTCCTGTGGTGACCGTGAATTCCTGTTAACCTGAACTTCCACGGCAATCTACAGTGACGATTACTGACGAAAATCCCACTTTTCATGCAGTGCAGATTTAAAGGCTGTGACCTCAAAAACAAACATTGGGTTTATGAGGCTACATGAGAAAAACGACCGAGTGGGAGGAGGTGGTGGGGATTTTTTTCTTTCTTTTTCTTTCATTCTTTCTGTTTTTGTGAGCGGAGCGATTTTGGAGTGGAGTGAAATCTGTGTTGAGCGGGGAGCGGGATGGAGTGGAGTGGTGTGGAGAGGTGTTGAGCACTGGAGCGCACGTTATGGACAGCTCCACGAGCTGTGAGAGGTGATTTGTCCCGCTCGCGCTCTGCACGCACTCTGCTCACATGCTCTGGCCTAATTATATTTCAACTGTCTGGTTAAAACACCTTATTTGGCATTCAATGACAAACTTTTAAACAAGATAACAAAATAATAATCAGCCTTAGTATTCAGGGTAGCCAATAACCTACACTCATTTGATGGACAGTGGTGAGAAACTTGGGTAATAAATAGGGGATGATGGCCCCCCCCAAAAAACACTGTTCTAAATACTGAATCCACCACATTTCATTTCAGGGTTATTTATTATTAATTTATTTCTGTTTTGTTCCAGGGTTATTCCAGGATTTTTGTAAACAATGTTACAATGCTGAAACATTCCAACATGACAGCTGACATATCATATATGTACATATGAGCATTAAGTGCTGGCAGCCCAGGGACCTGGAAATGAGCAAAGACTGGACACGGGAGTTACACCCTCAATGCCCATATTAAGTTCAAATGCAGCTTTCACAATTACCCATCACTGTTTTAAAAATAAATAAATAAATAAATAAATAAATCCTGTCTGTAACTTTACAAATAAACTTCAACTGTAAAATTTAGTGTTTTAGTTTTCTATGCATAACTGGACTGTGAAACATCTGTGCGTAAACATCTGTGTTAGCTGTCAAAAACATTTTCTTTTCTGAATTGCTGAGTTAAAAATTATGGATATAGGATTGGCATCATGAAATTAATGTTATGTAGGCATTATTTAATTGAATTGAATTGAATTGAATTTCATCCTGAAAGAAACCATGTTCATGGAGTTTAAATTGTGTAAATGCTTTTTGCTTTGTTATCAATGATCAATCATCTTGAGTCTGACACAACTTTGGAGTAAAAAAATGTTTTGCATTTATCTTTATTGGGTAAATACAAAAACAATTAGTAGGTACACTTTTTCACTAGCAGTGAACTTCAATTCCAACAAAATACTAGTACAATCATCTTGCATACAAACACACCCACACACAACACCATACCAAAGTCCATCAAAGAAAGAGCATGAAACTCATTTCTCTTTGGTAAATACGAAATCTTGAATGTGTGACTCTGTCTTGTCATCCGTCCAGCGCATTGCATCTGCCAACACTGTTTACATTACTCTTGTCTATCCACCAGCCTGAGTGAAATAGGGGACATCATTTACATAATATGTCATCTCATCTCAGTGCTAAGACAGTCATCGCCAATCTGGCTGTCTGCATTTTATTAGACCCACTCCTCTGGCTCCGGCAGGCCAACAAGCTGGGAGGTTCCCTCACACAGAGGAACACACACATCTGTGCAATACAATGGTTTTCCTGCAACACTAAGCATCAACCTTGTTTTTACATTCTCAACTGGAGCATTAAGCTAGTGGCTAACACTGACTACAACCCGTGATATATGTGAAAGTTTGCAAAGCAGGTGAATCAACACTGTGCTTCCATAATAATCAGTCAAACAGGCCAAGTGGGGTGTATACATTATAATGTTGCTTTCAACAAATGCAAATTATGCCAGTCGTAATGTGTCTATCAGCCTTATTTGTCTCCTAACACAAAGTGAGCTTGTATCCAAGGACATTTGCAGTTTGGTACAGCTCAAGGCTCTTTTTCCATGCTTGCCTTAAGTTGCTATTTTTATATGAACCGGGCTGGATTGAGATGGGTGAAACAGAAACAACTGGTGTGTCAGTAAAGATAAGCTTGTGCAGTGCCATTTTGTTATAATTTCTGAGGGGAAATCGTGTTTGCGTTTCAAACCAGCTCTACGTCCAGCGCAGCCGACTGAGGACTTTTTTGTGGCTTTAGTGGACAAGGGCACACATGGACAGACCTGTCAAAGATCCACAGACAGGTTTGCTGGATGTCTCGAGTGTACATCGATAATTCTAAGATTTTTTGAATGTAACCCTCTGATTCAGTTCATCACATAAAAAATTAAGATGAGTCTTATGTATTGAATTGGATGTTTATCAATCAGTTAGCGTGTCATGTAGCAGATAATGCATGCATTGCAATTAAACATAAAAGAATTATAACTTTCATAAGATAGGGGCTAAAAAAAATCATATCCCTCAGTCTGCTGTCTGTAGATGTTTGCTTAACCAAATTCCATTAAAATTTCTGACATTGTTATCTTTCACATCGCTGTGCTGTGTCCAAAAACTACCTAGAATGAAAGCTTTGTCTTGTTTAGCTTGTGAACTGCAAAACCCAATGCCATACGCGTGCTGCAGGTGTAACTAGTAAAAAACAGTTTGCATGCATCTTTCTTGCAGTTAAAGAGTTAGACTTCATCAGTACAGAGTTTTATGTTTTGCACTAATGAATTCAGGCAAGCAAAATTTAAGTGTGTGAAGATCACGGTGTAGTTTTCTTTACTTTCCTCTACAGCCGGCAAATTATCTCCTTGTAAGATAGCTAGCTAGGTAGCATACTTTGTGTGTGTGTGTGTGTGTGTGTGTGTGTGTGTGTGTATGTACTGCATTGATTTACAGTAGCAACTACTTGGTTCATTATGGATTACTTCAAATAAATGCCCTAGCTAAAAGGTGCTAATAGGTAAAATAAATATATATAAAAAATGGATTAAATAAAAATGATGAAAAATCATTCTTAAAAATGACTGATTTCTTAAATTATTTCGAAAATTATGTATTATTTTTCTTATTTCACATTTATTCAGATGATCATTTCTTGTGATGCTGATCATTATTTTTAAGAACTTGGGCGCTCCATGCATGGCAGCCTGCTTGGTGAGTTCATTAGTGAATGAGTGTGTTTCCTTTATGCTGAGCGCTGCTGGTTGAGGTGGTAAAAGTTCCCAAGGGTGTCTCACTCTGGAAGTGTTCCAGACATGACCATCTGACCTTAGATTCAGGGATAGGGATTACATTTTGTTCAGGAGCACATGGGAATTTTTCAGGGGGAATTAGAAAATGTTGAGGAAAAGAACATTTGAGCTGCTTTCTTGATGCTGTTTTGTCTCTGTCTGATTAGAATTGAATAGATGGAAGGATGGATGGATGAATAGGTCATGACAAACACTTGGCCTTAGAGTGCACGTATGCTGATTTGTTCATTTGTAAATGAACTGCCAAGTCAAACTAATTATACTTTTTTTTTCCTCCTCTCATTCAAATGCAGATAATGTGATGGAAGATAAAATGAATGATTCCGTATGGAGGAGTTTAAGCAAACGTCTCAGTGGGAGATGTGTGAGTCTCTCCAGGCGCTGCTGTGTTTTTCTCTGTCTGTCACTGACATTGTGCACTGCAGTTTAAGCAGAGACCTTGGAACGCCCAGGGCAGTGCCCCAAAACACAAGACACATAGCTTTGAGAAATCACATGGCTGCTGCCAACCAAGCATTCAGAATAACAGAGGAAGACTCAGAAGTGTTCAAAAACAGATCCCCCACTGACACAGCCACACAGACCCTAAACCAGCTGATTAACAGCTGATTTATTCCGTAAAGATGTTAAGCTTCAAACTGTTTCATGACATTTCCTGAAGCAGTTGTGTAGTTATGTTTGTTTACAATGCACATATGGTAGCATATAATGTATGAATAATTAACATTTCTAACTCCTGCAGAAAATCTGCATCTAATTGCACAGTTGCTCTAGCAGCTGATGTTCTGGCAATCTATCTTTTTTTTTAGGGTTTTACAAAATACAACCATTACAAACCACTGACTCTCTTATGTACATTTGTATTAGTAATATGTAGTCACAAAATGCTGCATTACAAGAATATGATTCAGGGCCTTTTATACCCTCTTAAAGTATTTTTGCATTGTTCCTTTTTTCTTACAGTGCATTCTGGATAACCACTACAAGCCTTTCCTTATATTATTTCTAACTTCCTCTCTTGTTTTAAAGACTAGCATGTGCTTCCTCTAACACAAAATGAGTCACCATCTGGTTGATTTCACCTACCAGTAAGGTGCATCAAGAAGGCATAATGTATGTGCAAAGGTGCCTGGCCATCTAGTAAGAGCCACTTGAGAAGTGACAAGCACATGGTCCCCTACTGGCTACTTGCAAAAGTGCTGAATGGTAAAAATGTTAACACACTGACAGAGGAGGAAATATAACGTATAAATATTTAAAGCCTCTATAGTTTTTACAGTTGACAGACTCCAGCAATACAACAGTAAAATCTGTCAGTTTTAGAAAATCCACTCAGATCTCAAATCCCACTCATCAAAAACATATTTTGGTAGAGGAGATTTTGCTATTATGAATATTTAAACATTATTAATGTTCAAATAATGAAAGGTGAAATGAAAGGAAAAACATACATGTGACTGATGATGAACAAACAGCAGATGCTCCCTCAGTTGTTAAAATACCAATAATAAAGGCAAAACATGACACCCCTGAACTCTGCGTTCTGCTCCTCCCGCCTGTATTTGAAAAGCCTCATTCATTCACCTCTCTGTCCCCATTCATCCAACGGATGGATAAATTTTCTCCTGCAACAGTCCTCAATAAAAACAACATTAAAAGATAAGAAAACAAAGCTTGGAGATTTACTTGTCTGCAGCTTTTCTACGAATGCTCTCAGTATGTTTACCGAGTGTTTCAGCTCACCACAGAAAGGCACACAAGGTCAGTTAACCGTTAAACTGCAGTGTCATGATGAGATATTTAAATAATTAATGAAGGTTTTTGACCTGACCTCTTCTGGTCATTTGGTTGATTGGTTGGTCGATATGCCCTTGTCCAGCCAAATTCCCATTGGCTGGACAATCACTGGTGTTAGTTTCACAAGGAGAAAGACATAATACAGTGTGGATTTTTTTGTGGAGTTTTTAGACCATGGTTTACTGTTGGAGGTGATCTCTGTGTGTTTTGTGTTTCAGAGGTTGGCCGTGGCTTGCTGGTACCAGAGCTCTTGCCATACACAACTGTTGGCAATTCCACACTCATCAGCTGCAGTATTTAAACTCCAGTTTCACACTGCCAGGTTGTTTCAGCTCCTCACAGTGGTATAGTTGGCTCAAGCTTTTAGTGTTTTGCCTTTTTTTCTAGCTAGGGTTTTTCTAGTGACCTTCCAATGTTCTTGCAGGATGAGTAACTGCTAGTTCTTCTCTGCTTCCTGTGCCATCCTCTCCATGCCCCAGTGTCTCAGCCACAGGCTGCCCAGCCTCTTCAGTGCCCTAAGCCTCACGGCTCCTTTAAAGCCTGCTACACACTGTGCAGTTTTAGGCCATGCCAGACGAAAGATCACTTGGTCATGCCTCCA
This sequence comes from Naso vlamingii, assembly GCA_029822935.1. NCBI lineage: Eukaryota > Metazoa > Chordata > Actinopteri > Acanthuriformes > Acanthuridae > Naso > Naso vlamingii. Next base: position 19,240,503 of record JAPQLA010000013.1, on the reverse strand, counting down.
AAACAGTGGTCTTATGTTTTCACAGTGAGAGGGGGAACAGACAGCCATTGTCCTGGTCTTGCAAACAAAGACAGCATTAGACCAACTTCTGACGGTGTCAGAAATTTAGGATGCAGCAGCTTTGGCTCAGTAGGCAGAGGTGGGTGGTCTACCAATCAGAAGGCCGGTGGTTCGATCCCCAGCTCCTCCAGTCCACATGTCGAAAATATCCTTGGGCCACAAACTGAACCCCAAATTGTTCCCGATGGCGGCGCCATTGGTGTGTGTATGAGTTCCTGATAAGCAGGTTGGCTCTTTGTAGAGAAATCACCTGCCCTTAGAGTGTGAATGTGTGTGTGTGTATGGGTGAATGCTGACTTGAGTTGTAAAAGTGCTCTGAGTAGTTGGAAGACTAGAAAAGTGCTGTACAAATACAGTCCATTTACCATTTACCAGTATCTCACAATGTGACAGCTGATACAAGCTACATCTACTACACAACCAATCAAAATGCAGCACTGATCCATGTAATAATGGTGTCCAACCCAAACAAAGAGAGAAGGTTAGTATGCTAGGAAACACTCAGGCTCTCTTTATAAAATTGGCATCCCAAGCTGGCCTCTTTCCCATCTCCACAACCGCATCCACCTTCTTCCTCTTCCTCTTCTTCAGAGTTAATTCCACACACATAAATGCTACCACTGCACATAAATACTACTACTACTTAGCTTCATTGTTAATATCTGCCAGTACAGCAGTGGACATGTATGACACATACTGATGCAGCGCACACTAAAGACTTTTCATTGACTTGTGTCTTAACCCGTGAATATCAAACTTGGTGTTGTCCCACAGTGTGGCAAGCAAAAAACTTATAAGACTGCTAAAATCACACAGTGTGTAGCTGGCTTAACTCTCAGTGCTGTAAGCCACATAGCCTTTCCAACTCAGCCCCAATCCTCCAATGCCGTAAGCTATACGTCTTCCAGTCTCACCTCCACCTCAGCATTCAGCAACCTCATCACCTACCTCCAGTCCTCGATCACAACCTCTCCTCCAGTGCTGCCTGCCTCATTCACCACTCTGTTAATTACAATAAAATCCCTCTTCATCCTTCATCTCTGTCATCATGTTCTGCATTTAGGTCCTGTTAAAAACCTGAAAGAAACTGTTACAAGATGTTTATTAATTCATCAGTTTTGGGAGCAGGAGGGACATATGCAGGCCTGACATATGTATATGCTCAAATATATTTTACTCAGCTTTACTAAGCTAAATGAGACTGCTAGGCTTAAGTAACTGAAAATTTACTCTTCTCAAAACTAATTGACATCATGTCACATTGGTTCCCAGCGTTAGAGGAAAGATCAGCTAAGTGGAAAGTGTTTTGTTTTGGGTTTTTTTTTTATGGTTATGTTTGTGTGCATTTTAGCCCAGACTGCTAACTCAACAGGGGCTGGTAACTTTTAAGGCTCAATGTTGGAACCATACTAGCTCTCTCTGACCCAATTCCCCACTTGAGAGCTGTTTGGACTGCCTTTATCATGTTGTTTTATTTTATTGCAAAAAATATAGCAATGTTGGATTAATGTTTTAAAATTGACTGAGAGTCATGCAAAATTTTTTAACTTGAAGCCAAAAAATAACAGTGGTAGTAGGTTGGGGATTGGTAACTGTTTTTTTAATATTGCTTTTTTTTTTTTTACTTTATATTGCAGTACTAGCTTTTATAATAGCTAAGAGCACCTTTCTTGTTAACAAGGCCTGGTTTCTGTAATACTTGACAGAATGTGCGTGTGTGTTTTTGCTTGTGCGTGTCTGTGCTGTTAAAGCTGCAGTTGGAAAGTTTTGCAAACAAGCTAACAAGCTAACATCGGCTGTAGCATGACACTCAGTGGGAGGCAAATCTGCTGCAGCCCCCCCCCCCCCCCGTTTTTGCTCCAGCTCAGGGCCGCTGGAAGTAATTTTGAGCAGGGGGTGCTGAAAGGAAGAGGGGACTGTGCTGCAGGGCAGTGAAAAAATTATCTTTTTAACAGAATTTTAAACCCTTACAGCTACGTTAAAGAATAGGCTAAATGTAACCCTTTAATAATCCTACATGGTGATCTTAGCCTTGTCTTTTTAATGGTAGCCTACTTTTTAAAGGTATAGTCGTAATAACCATAATGTTATTATTACAACACTCATCTCTATATTATTCAGAATGCCCAAAGCTGCATTGGAATTGCATTAAGGGGGAACGTAAATAACGTCTCTTCATACAAATACAGTATAGGCCTACAATAATACTAATGTAACCCAGTATGTTTTGGTGCTAGAGACTCAGGTCTCCTGAGGGAATGAAATGGGCTACAGTGTTGGGTTTTAACTTCTTTTAATAACTGGCCAAAATGGCAAATTCAGGAGTGACAACTGTCTTGTGCATTGTATAGTAAAATAAATAAATGTGTCTATTGTAAGACTGTAGTCTGTCTATATTTATTTTGGTGATCTTTACTTTCTATGTGACATATGCTTCTCTGTAATTGAATAGATTTTTGTTTTGTTTTTTTGTCATAGATGAGACACAGTGTTTGGGTAGGCTAACTCTGAGTGCATTTCAGAATGTTTCTCAATAAACCCAATAATATCTTACATTTTTGGGTCTTATCTTAACACATCTAAAATGTCAATAAATCTAACCATATTGCTGACATTAAACAATTCTATGTGAAGTTTAGAAAAAACTGTATCAGTACCGGATCTCCTCTCTCCTCTTGCTGTGCTGCTGTCTGTAACATAGCTGCTAGAGGAGGGGCTAGTTGTTAGCAGCAGCAGTGCTACACAAGAATTTATAAGATTTTAAATTTGTAGCAAGCTAAGCTAAATGGTTAAATGGCATACAGACAGCTTTCTTTTTAGCTTGTTTGTAACAATGAACAGTTAGCTGCTGGGCTCGCGTGCTGTGCTTGTAACTGTAGAGAAACTGTAGGCAGAGATCGTCTCCTCTCAAAAATAAATGGACTGGTCAGTAAAACACAATAACACAACTATTTCACGTTGACATCAGCGTTTCTCCGACAGACAGTGCATCAGGAGTGAAAAAGAAACAGACCGGCGCTTTAAGTTAAACCTGCTTCCTCAAACTCTGGGAGAAAAAAGCTGGGAGGCTTGGACACATGCTGCATTCACGGGCTGCTCTGAAGCTCTGACTGAGCCAATTCAGGGAGAATTACATTGGAACTAGTTACATAAAACTTTATGCAAAACCGAAATACCGCAGTTTCAAAGTGCGTATTGAACTGTTGATGGCGTACCATACTCTGGCCACTAGGGGGTGCTGCAGCACTCCCAGCAACCCCCCCCTTCCCGCGGCCCTGCTTCAGCTTACATTTTATTTTGTTGTCGCTGTCCAGTTTGAAACGAGACAAAACAGTTGCAGGGTAAGTTGCAGGGGAGTAAACTGGTCAGTCTCAGCTACAGTGGGAGCCAACTGACAGTGTCACTTGCAGATACTCTGTTGTCAGCAGAGGCGAGTCCAGGCGTAAGGCGCGATCGGCAAATCAGCTCATACCAACGTCACCTGTTGTTAAGTAATGCAGCATAGACTGGCTAATCAGGTCGAAGAATAGAGAGCGTCAGTGATTGGTCAAATAGAACTGGAGAAACTGTATTTTTACCAATTCTGAATACAAAGGCATGGGAAAACACAATGATCTCACAATACTCCCAGACCACATCACTTACTTACAGATGTCTATTGGTATTATGACCTTTTATCCAAACAGAACACAAAAAGTTATTAATGTTTACCCCAAAGTTACCAACTGCAGCTTTAAGTTGGTCTGAGCAGAAGAAAACACAGCAGATGGTTCTCCTGCCCATGCAATCTTCATCTGTCACTGTTTTTATATACATATAGTGTGTATCAATTTATTTTTTGCATTCCTGTGCCACCCCTATCGTTTTTGCACTTATGTCCAGCAACATCTCTGAGTATATTTGATTAGCATACTGTTCAAAACTGGCACGGTCACAAAGACTGGTCACAAAGCTGAGCTTTTTTGTTGCATGGGTTTGTGTAAATAGTATGTTGCTAAACAGTAAACAGAGGACCAGAAATGTCTTTCATTTTTTTTAAAAATGTGTTCTTCGGTTTAAAAAACAGCACGTTTTAGACATATAGAATGCCCTAAAAAAAACAATAAGTTATTGCAATGTAGAGCGTTATTTGTTTCTATGATGATGATAAGTATTTAGCTTTTATTTTCTTAATGTTTTTTGTTGTAACGTGAATGTCCAATGCCACAGTAAGGTCAATCACAACATGGGGAAACAAGGCTATGAGTGGTATTGCATTTCAGTACTGTCAGCAGAGAGCAGCATAGACTTGCCAATACTAAATGGAAACCACTGCCATTAGTTTTAATGAAGCAATCTCTTTTTAGTCTTTAAGATGCATTGTCATACAAATTAAAAAAGCAAAACAAAACATTTATTTAACCTAATTGTTTTTATTTAGGCATTTTAAATGTTCCATACATTAGGCATATAGAGAGAAAAATTGTGTGTGTTTATGTGTGGCTAAATTTGAATACCGACATGGGCCTTTTTCAACATTTGCATTGCCAACAATGAAGAATATTACCAGTAACCAAACCTCCCTCGTCTCCAGATGAGCCTATTCATGACTCCATCTACACAGTTTCCACACTACTAGTTTTGCAAAAACAAATACAGTCCATCTCCAGTGCCTCAAACAAAGTGATGATTACAATGTGGCTTTGACATTTGAGGCAGCCCCTTGCCAAGTTGGCCTAAAACTCATTGCTCACCCTGTTCATTACCTCCCATAATGACCCTATTCAGAGACAGCGGGGCCCAGCCTCAGCCCAGGGACCCGGCAATAATCCCCTGCATTAATTAGATGACCCCCGGAGATGGCTGCTGCTGCATTGGTGTGCACAGTGACAGGCTCTCTGCTTATTGTTTATGGCTGGCTGTAAAATGTCCAGCAGCGTGAGAGATGGGGGAGATCAGGGATAGAAGGAGAGGAAGAGGCTGGGGGTGGTTGGCTGGGGGCCAATCGGGCCAGAGTGAGCAGCAATGATTTAGTAGTATCTTTTCTTTCTACCACAGCGTTGGTTTCTAAAGTTTTGCTCTAAAAATAAAATTCTTTCTCACATTTCCTTGGAAGAAACTAATTCCAGTGTGACTAATGCTGGTCATTCTAGCTATAGCCTATACATGATTTGATTATTGACTCAGCTTTGCTGACTCAATGCAAACAGAGCCTGCCGCTTGAAACTCACGATCTGTGTTAAGTGAACTTAAAACTTTGTGATCCAAAGTGACTTAATAGAAACTGCATTTCCTCTCAGTTCTGTAAGGGGTTTGGCATTGGTGTGTATCATGGTGTGTATAGACACATATAATTAACACATACTTAGCAGGTACTCTCTAATGTTACGTGGTGTTCATTGGAGGGGACATTAAATGCCTTCATGCACTGCACAAAAGCAGTAAAAATGAACAGCTCTGACAAATGCTAAATGTCCAGGAACAAAGCTGGAACTGCCCCACACGGCAAGGGGATGTGAGTTCCCATTCAACACTGCTTGCTGCTTCGATTATTATTATCGTTTCTTGAAAAAAACAAAAAACACAAATCAATCTCTCTCTCTCTCTCTCTCTCTCTATATATATATATATATATATATATATATATATATATATATATATATATATA
>JAPQLA010000013.1:19203628-19214596 GCA_029822935.1 Naso vlamingii | reverse complement strand
TAATAATAATAATAATAATAATAATAATAATAAATTTAATTTGTAAAGCACTTTTCATAAAAGAATCTCAAAGTGCTTTATTCTGTTGATCTGTCACGCAATGCTTTGCTTTGGTTTAATTCCTACCTCTATAACAGAAAACAATGTGCAGTGATACAAGGATGCAAGTCAGGTACACTAGTACAACGATATGGTGTGCCACAAGGCTCAACTCTCAGTCCACTTCTTTTTTCAGTTTTCGTTAATGACCTCCCTTCAATTTGCTTAAAATGTTGTGTTCAGCTCTGTGTAGATGACATGGTAATATATACCTCTCAAAGTAACCTATTACAGATCGAATCGGAATTGCAGTCTGATTTCAGTGCTTTACAACTTTAGCTTACAAATAAAAAAATACTGCTCAATAAAACAAAATCTCACAATATGATTTTTGGTACTTCCAAAACTATTAGATCTAAACTCAAATTTTATTCATCATTCATTCATGCGTTATTCCCTGTCTTGATGGCACACCCCTGCAAAGAGTCGAACACACCAAATACCTGGGACTCTAGTTGGACTCTGAACTTTCATTTGAATATTACACTGATTATATTGTTAAGAAACTGAACTTCAGTATTGGTGTACTTTACAGATCCAGAAATTATTTTTCAACTTCTGAAAGAAAAAAAAATCTTGCTTCACCACTCATCCTGCCAACACTTGATTTCGCTGATTTTGTTTATCTGGCTGCTTCCAAAACAAATCTCCTTCCTCTCAACATAGCATATAACAGGCTATGTAGATTTATACTTGGCTGCCCTTTCACTACTTATTATTGTACAATGTATGAAATGCTTAATTGGCTCTCCCAATATTGATATTTATTGCATTTTTTAGGGCCCAAGCACCGAGAAGCGGTGCAAGGACCTGTCGTAATTCAAGGAATTATTTTCCTGGTCAAAAAAATAGGCTTTTAAGGGCTTTAATGTGCTTAAAAACGTATTAAATTTGGCAGACTGGTCAGTCATGATTAAAATTTTCGGATTTCATTGGTTTCGCATGTGGGCGGGGCCAAATTGCTCACTAACACCCTTAAACTGAAGACCTAAGGCCCACTTTCACGCATGTAGATGAAAATTGGTGGACATATGTATCATACCCAGATCTACAAAAAAGTATCAACACCATAGGCTAAACTCAACAGGAAGTTGGCCATTTTGAATCAAACAGCCATTTTTGGCGATTTACATGTTTTGTACTTTAAGAAACTCCTCCTAGGGATTTTATCAGATTTTCATGAAAATCGCCTTTTGTTCTCTTAACCCCTTTGGGATCAAAAGTTATTAAAATCTTTTGTTTTGGAGTCACGGTGTGGTCGTGACGGGGCTGCCCTTTTGAGTGCTTCGCCATGAAAAACAAAATGCTTATAACTTCAGTGTGCATTGTCCAATATAAATCAAACTTTACATGTATCATAAGATTCCATCCCTGGAACACATTTATATGCTAATTTTCCATATTCATAGTGCCCCCTCTTGGCAACAGGAAATGACCAAATTTGACATGTGTTGTACTTTAATGAACTCATACAGATTTTATCTGAATGTCACAAATAAGGGTGTGGACATTCTTTAGACCTGTGACATAAATTATTAAAAGCTTGCATTTTTGATGAAAGGTGTTGGCGTGACAGGCAGCCATTTTGACCATGTCGCCATGAACAACAATATCTTAATAATAACTTCAATGAATATTGCTTAATATGCACCAGACTTCACGTTGGTCAGTTGTGATGAATATTTACATATTTCATTGGTTTTGCAAATGGCAAACTGACTTGGTAGCGCCCCGTAAACTTCAGCCCCTTGGCCCACTTTCAAGTACATGGATGAAATTTGTTGGATATACGTATCATACCCAGATCTACAAAAAAGTCTCTTGAAACTATAGGCTAAACTAAGCAGAAAGTCAGCCATTTTGAAATAAACAACTATTTTTGGTGATTTACACATTGTGTACTTTAACAAAGTCCCTATTGGATTCTCATGAAAATTGCTGTGTGTACTCTCAACCTGTATGAGATAAGTTATTAACATCCTTTGGTTTGGAGTCATGGGGTGGGAGTGACGAGGCCGCCATTTTGAGCGTCTCGCCGTGAACAACGAAATGTGTATAACTTAAGTGTACATTGCTCTATATGCACTAATCTTAAAATATTTCGCAAGGGTGCCAACCTTAACACATCTGTATGTCAATATTCACTCACGGTCATAACACCACCTACTGGTGACAGGAAATGACATGATGTATTCTGGAATTTGCAGCTCTTTAAAGGTTTGACTGACTCTACTGTTACGGACACGGGTTTTGCCTTTCTTTCCTTTCTGTTTTTGTTTGGAGCTGGTTGTGTTAACATGTGATGCGCAGCTATGTTGCCATGGTTATGATGACGTCACCTCCAGTCCGGTTGTTTGGTGTGCGCAGGTGATTGCTCATTAGACACACCTGGAAGACACTGAAAAAGACTCACACGCCACTCGGACGTGAGGCTTCGGAACACACACATCACTGTCGGGAGCTGCTTCGCCTAACGATACGAACACTTTTACTCATCAGCTTCCACGGACTCTTCTCTCTCTCCACAACTGAACTTCTGACTGCTAGTCAGCGCGACGGGGCTGGCCCGCTCAAGAAAGCAGAGCGCGGGCGGTTCGACGGAGACCGAGCAACAGGACGCCGGACCGGTAGGCATAGCTGCGCCTCTCACTCACCTCTGTTGACCAACCAGCTCTGTGTTTCGTTTCTTTTGTTTTCATTTCTTTACGTTGTGGTGCAGCGGTGAACTTCTCGTCACCGCCTCGCTATAACACTACTTTATTTTGATGTAAATAATGTTTACACTGTAATGATGTTGAATAATTAACCATGTGAGGCTTCATAAAATGTCAATGCCACGATGATGATATACACCATGGACAGGAAGTTATTGTAACTTCCTGTTAGGCAAATTAGGCAGTCAAAGTTGTCTGCATTGACTGGTCTAAACCCTTCAGATCCAGCACTGTATTTGAAAGTGGTACTTTAAATTCTACTAATACACCACCTAGAATACCTGAATAGTCCAACATCTGAAAGCTCAAGCATATTCCCTCTTGTTCTCTACTACAGTTTGAATTTTATTACAAACACAGAGGGCCGAGGCCTTGGGTTTACAGTATCAAACTGTCAAAAATATAGTGAGCTTGCTGAGATCCTCTATGGTGGGACAAGTTATTAGCATTAAACAAGAAGTTGTCATGATTTTCATGCTGCTATTAGGGTGCCTCATCATATGCAATGGCTGTGAGAAACATAATGCCTGATTGTATCCCTCTAACTTTGCAGAGGAGAATATTTATCATCATTGGTTGTAATTATACCCGGGCTTCAGCATATTCAGACGCCTTTGCTGTTGAGCTGATAGCATAAATGTTAGATGAGATGTTTTCAGTTATGTATGACTGACTTTGCATTATAGCCAGAGAAAGGCTTACATGTTTTTCTCATCACCAATTGCCTCAATCTGTTGATAAGATCAGTGGTTACAGGTGATTCTCGTGTATGCATGTTTAAACAAGCATTTTTTGACAAATTTGTACAGTTAAGAGGTTTTAAAAAAGAAAATTATTTACAAGTGTGATGGCAAATACTCAAATAAAAATTTTCAACCTCTTAAAATTAAATAAGCCTTAGTTAGACTTTGAGACTTTTTGTCATTGTAATGAAAAACAATGAAAAACAGTTTAGCAGCTCTTGGCAATAAAACCAAGCCAAAAATCCAACAACATTCAGCTCAATAGATAAAAAATAGGTTCTAAAGTGCAGGTGCTATTATTCCTCAAGTCTTTTTTTTTTTTTTTTTTTTCCTTTAGGGGGTGGGATTGTCCTGTAGTTCAATGTGCAAAATAGATAGAACTAACCTTTTTATGTCCTATGCTGTGACACTTTAAGTACTGTTTTTAAATGCAACCAAAGAGCAGTGGTAACTAACTTTTGCAGCAGAGCCTTGTGAGCAAACAACAGGATGCAATGGTGCTTTTCGTATAACATGCAATGGTAACTGAGAAATGTATCACCTGTGATGAAGCAGGGTACAGTGTGATACAGATTTAAGAGGTGTTAAGATAAGGAAGCACATCAGCATGCACATGGGCAATATCAAAGTAAGCAAGTGCAGGAAGAATTGTAGATTTTAAAATGGTTTTTGGACAGCAAGGACAAGAATGGACAAGAAATATAAATATATTTAAAAAAGACCTTCAGTTTGCTTGATAAGTGGCAGAAGGCTGGATTCTATTGGGTGACCTAGAGAACAGCATTCATTTAGTTTTGTCAGAATCTAAAACAAGCTTTTGTGTGATGAGGGAGATCTGGAATGAATCAAAAGCATACTGTAGATATGCAAAAGCCAGATTGACAGAGGTGCCAGTGGTGTATAAAAATTGCGTAATATGCTTAAATAACGTGTATTGCAAATTAGGGTGAAAGATATTACGTTGTTTATAAGAATGGTAAATGGGAGGTTTTAATAAAGAGCCTAGTGATACACCTATAGTTGTGTTTTGGGGACTTAAAATTGTTGACCATTGCACAAGTTCAATGTACAAGCTGGTCATAGAACATTTAATGTACTATTCAGCTACTCCAGTTGAGCATGTATTCAATAATACCATGATCAACTGACTCAAATGTTTTGATAGATGTAGGATGGTGTAAATGACTAGCCGACACCTAAATAAGGTCTTTATGCCCAATTCTGAGTTGTAACCTATATGCAATTTTTTGAAACATCTACTGTCTGGCAACAAACTAAAGCAATGTCAAAATTTCACATTTAGTGTACAATTGAATGGATATTTATTTTTTTTAGGTAAGCGTTGATATATGTAGCAACAACCGTTTTGCTACTGACCCCGTCTACAAGAGATGCTGACTACCTGTGCAGCCCCCCCCAAGTAATAGTCAGTAAAAGTCAGTAATAAACTGACTACGCATAAGTACCTCATACAGCCCTCTTCAAAAATACTAGATATCATTTTAATGATTTTTGACTAAGTGACAGCTGAGAATTTAGCACCAACTTCAAGGTTTTTCTTCAGTAAGACAGTTTTGAAATTGGCCGGTACTTATTAAATTACTAGGATCACAACAGTTAGGTAAACAGATAACTTTACTGATTTTTCATCTGGAGCTTATATTTCCAACAAATGCAATTGGCCAATTGTCAGTAATGAAGCTCTTACAAAAGTTCACTCCTTTGTTGACTCCAGTAAGTATTTCTCTGACTGTCTGCCATTGACTCTTCTCATGCATGCTCACTCATGCATTTCCTTGCTGTCAAAAAGCAGCTGTCTATTGAGTTTATTATCTGTACTTATCAACTGTTCTCATCTGATCAATAGCACATCTAACCTTTTAGCCTCTCATCTTGTTGCTGTCTATTTTCAAACATGATTCTCTCTCTTTACTGCTAGTTCTTTAATGGCACTGTTGTGTGCATCCGGCATCTCCCAATCACCAGTCTTCACAGTTTTGTCAGTTCATCATTTCATCAGTCTGTCAGTCTCAGGAGAGTCATCAGCCACTACCATCACCAGTGTTTCGACTCTGTAGGGGGGTATATCCTGCCAGTTCTCGGAGCAGACACCCCTCCATTAAAAAAATCTCCCATTCCAGAGTCTGAAACAAAGCAAGTGTTTCTGGTCATCTGTTATACATGTGGAGAAGCTCAGACTGTATGGGGAATAATTGCTTTCAACATCTCAGTACCAGTAGTTTGAGTGTTGATGGTAATAGAAAAAATATTCTACAGGGATCTTTGGAATAAAGTTAAGTTAAACAGAGTAGAAAAGTCTTGCTTTAGTAGCACAGATTGTTGGCAATTGATGTTGTTTGTGCCAGCATGTATGGCACAACTTGTGGGATGCTTATTCAGCAGGACGGGGATTTTATCAGCTTGTTGACAGTTGCTCAGAAAAATGGTATGTTTTTACCAACTTTTACTTTACTCAACCAAGTATTTTTGGAATTTAGAAACCAGAGTGACAGCAAAGGAGAGTAAAGTGGTTTCAGGAGCAACCTGCTTTTTTTGCCAGGGGAGGTGCTGTGGCAAGGTCCTGTCTGAAGAAACGCTGTCCAGAAGGTTGTATTTCTCGCCAGCGCTTGTGTTTCACAGGGATCAATGGCCTCTGTCAGTATGGAGAGGAGCATGTGCACACAACAGCACTGGTAGAGACGGTTGGGGTTGGCCGTTGATCATCTGACAGGCTCAGTTGACCAGGGGGTGGAACAGGGTTGTCCTCATTGGTTATGGAGCCACACCATTGGCAATGTTGCATCAAATCCAGGGTCAAGGAGGAAACTGCAGGACTGTGCAGAACATCTTTAGTAGTCTTACCTTATGTAATGCAGTTTCTCGACTCTGATTTGTGTCAAATTAGCCATGGTCATCAAATGCCCAATGTATCTTTCAGTTTAGTTCAGGCATGAGAAAAAGTCTCTTGGCTCAAGTTAGTCCTCAGTTCATTTTTAATCCTGCTCCAGTGTCGTAGAAAAGGCTCAGGCAGTGCACCAGTTAACAAGTCAGTGAAGCAGCATGACCACTCCAGACAGTCTGGCTCCAGGACTACTCTTGCCTAAACATATCAGTAAAGATTTTTTAAGCCAAAGTTCGTCTCCGTGTCCTGATAAGGCACGCCCATAGTGGTGAAAACTGCCTATCCAGCTAGGTTAACTAAGCCTCCAGCACAGTCATGCTAGAAACTGATCATCCATATCGCCTAGTATACAGTTTCATACCACCACCACCCGTATGCAACGTTAACGGGTTAGCCACGTTGGTATGGCTAACGTTAGCAGCGCAGTAACTAACTAACTACTACCACCGAGTAACAGCTACTCACTATGACTGACTGTACTGACTAATGTAAATATGTACTGATTAACCGACTGACTGACTGACTACTGAAATTAGTGATCTGACGAACTACCAACCTACTCTGCGCAGTGCACTGCAGAGGGGAGTAGGCTGGTAGGTATCCCTTTAGTGACGTGTTGTGCGTTTGCTAACAAAATAAAAGTCGCTTATTTTTTCTCAAAAAAGAAAACATTTTTCCTCTGCATTTTTAGCCCATGTGTTTTTAAAAACATTAAATACCGCATTAACTTTTCAAATGGTCATATGGACAAGGTTAAGTGTAAATGTCATTAAAAAAATTAACCCATGCACCATGCTCTTTAAGATCAGAGCTGCAAATAACGAACACACACTGCTATTCATTGTCAATGACTGACAGGCAGGTGTTAATGAAAGTCCAACAATCTCATCTCAATCAAGATTTCAAATGAAAAGTGTCATCTTTATGCTGTGGTGAGTCAAGGACAGTGGGACACAAGCAGGAAGTACGCCAACCTTAAGTGAGCCACAGAACTTCTTTTGTATCATGAAAACCTGGAAGGACAAACAAACGACACACACTGCTTTTGCTATTAACATAGAGGGTAAAGACAAAAAAAAAAAACACAGGATGAGTATCTTTTTTTTGTGGTTATGATAACATTGTACTCACCAAGGTGACTGAGACAGAAAAATCTCAACAATAGAATAAAAAAGGAAAGACTGACATGATGTAAACAAGGGTAAACAACAGTCTAGACAGATTACGACGACACCTCTCTTAAGAGGTAAACTTCAACACTCCTGAGATCATACTTATAATTCTGTTATCGTATCTGAAAATTGTGTCTGCACATGGTAAATTGATCACATTGGGTCAAAGTTAAGCAGGAAGTTGGTCCGTGTAATATTGTTGATGCTTGTACTGGACAACTTGAGTGATCATTTTACTGTTGGGCTTTGTTTATTGGCCAGTCTGATTGCTTTCAACACATAAATGTAGATCGTAGCAACATTTTAAACAAAGTGCTAAGACCGATGTTTTGATGAATGATGGTCAGAACTTCAATTAAATTCATGTGACAGCCTGGAATTATCCACTTTTAATCATCGTTCTTTGAAACTTGAAGCAGCTGGAGAGTTGTAGGCTTCAAACACATCTGTTTGACTTTATCACTGAACACCAAAATATTAAACGGAGTGAGGCATGATATTTTAGGATTACAGAACACGTCTAAGGAGGCCCATGAATTTTTCATGCATTGTTCTGGGGTCTTTTTATACCAAAACACATTGCTCAGAGCACACATGCCTTGTTCCCTTGATAATGATGATGACCCGCATGATCATTTATCAGTGACTGCGTTGCAGCTTTGCCACGGATCTGAGGACACATTCTCCATGCAATAAAAATCTCTTGTTGCTAAGGTCATCCCAATTTGCTCAAATACAGATTGCTTCAGTGATCTGAGTTTATCATGCAAAGCCATTCAAATGTGCTGAGAATGGATGCACTTGACAGAAAAGATATATGTTTAAGCATTTTTTATGTAAAGATAGACAAAAGTGTCTCTGGTACTACTGAATTGAGATTTTAATCCATCTCAGTCTAAATGTTACTGAGTCAGTGACCTTTTCATATGAAATGACAGGTGTGGAGTTACTCAGTCAAATGTGGATTAGCTAATCCATCATTCTATCCATGAATATAGCAAAGGTGGAGAGGTAGTAGGATTTAGATTTTTAAAAATGAGCACTACCGTTTGGGTTCCAATTCTTTTATTTCTATTATATTTTTTCTATGAAAAAGTGCACCTGTTCTCAAGTCAGCCAAGAATTTTAAATGTATATTTTATTATATACAAAAAATGTAAACGTAACACTTTTGTTTTTTGCTCCTATTTTTGATGAGATTTTTTATTCTGTGCTCACAAAAGGCCTGTTTTTCCTCCAATTTAAGTACAAAATTTGTTTAAATACATAGTAGTGTGCACTTCTTTGCCAAGATAATCCATCCCCCCAACAGGTGTGGCATATCAACATGCTAATTAAACAGCCTACGGCTGATCACAATAAAAGGCCACTTGAAAATGTGCAGTTTTAAACAATGTCACATTTGTCACAGGTTTTAAGGGAGTGTGCAAATTGGCATGCTGACTGAAGGAATGTCTAATGGAGCTGTTTCCTGTGAATTGAATGTTCATTTTACTACAGACGGTCTTTTGCAACCAAGCACAGGTTTTAAAACTGAGTGATGCCAACAACTGATTTTATATACTGCAGAAAATACAACTCAATTTGAACATAGTGTAGGCAGTAATGATTTTTTTTTTTGCATGTTCGAGTTTGTTGTTCCACTATGTAAAGGTAAAGTCTAAAGGATAAGTCTGGTTAGGGACCGTACGTTATTTATAATGAGGGTCACTGGAGGATTTTTGAGCTCTCTGAAAAAAAAGGCTGTGACCCTCCCTCAACCAAAACATATTTTTCCTGACCCTCCCCAAGTGATTGGGGAGAAAAGGTTGACCCATCCCAACCAAATGTTTAATACTATTTAGGCAATACTTTTTGTGGGTGAAAGAGTGTTGTAATAATTTTGTTTTTTGTTCAATTTGATCTCTTTTCTTCAATAGTTTTGGTTTGTGTACACATATTTATAATTGCAATATACAGCAGCTTTGCAAATAATGTCAAAAAAAAGTAACTTTCCTGTATAATTGCCTTTATATCTTAATCATCCATAACACTCATAAATGTGACCCACCGCTGTGTATTAGGACGACAGGTATTCATTTTGTCCACTACATGTCGTCATGTCACCAACTGTCTATCCAAGTTTGGCTCACAGCAGCTTGCGTACTAGCATGGAGCTGCAGCACAAGCGGAGATGTTTCATATTAGTGCAACAACGCCAGAGGCATCACTTCGTCCACTCGCAACAAGTTTTAGAAATGACTGGAAAATGGTGGAATGTCTGACCCTGACAGGACGTCCTCTTCTTGAGAGAATTACACCCAGAGCCACGGCAGTGAGATGACATCCATGCAGGTGAAGCGATGCCTCTGGTGCCAGATCATACCAAACAGTCTGGCCAAGAGGGGAGTCGTTGAAGGAGCTCACTATACTTTTACGAATTCCAGGGAGAAAACTATTCAAAATGTAATCGATTCAAATTTGTATGACCCTCCCCGGGATTCAAATAAAAAGCAGTGTACACTCCCTTCAACTCAAATTTAAAAAGCATGACCCTACCCTGTTTTCCTCCAGTGTAACCCTCCCATAAATATTGAAAGGTCCCGTAGAATTTTCTTTCTATTGTCAACACACATTCCATTAAAAATTTCAAACCATTTTTTAGATAGTTTGCCCACAGATACTTTGTCACATTTAACAAAACATTTATAATAATGTTGTTGTAATTGTTTGTTGAATAATCGTATATACATTGTTGAATATTACACAGACATTTTCAGAATGTTTTCTAAATTTTATTTGGAATTCTTTCAGAATGTTCAACAATTATTAAAATGTTAACTAATTAGGATTAGGGTTAGGGTTAGGTAAAACAGTGAAATGCCAATGTCAGCTGATATGTTGTCAAAATGGTAAAATTACTCTTTAAACTATCTGTAGGCAGACTATCCACAGAAAGTGTTACCAATGGTTTTAGTAATGTTTGTTAAAAAAAGAATTAACTAGCTCTGTAACAAAAATGTTGTGCTCCCTTAAAGATTGAAACGGCTCATTTGAAGCTGTTTTCAAAGATTTTCATCATTCAGCATCTTTCAGGGTTTTTTTCGGTGCTGTTGATGCTTGTTTGACAGGTGTCAGTCCTAATGGTTGTTTTTCTACCCAGACTTCTTCCCTTCACAAACATGTGGGTGACATCCTGACATCTTTGACATGGTTTCAATAGTGTAAGGTTGCACATATTTTAACAAGAGCCAGCCACAGGTCAAATCCCTTAGTGGTGCTGACCTCTGGACTGCCTGTAAAACGGGCCAAGAAAATGGTTTTGTTATTGCACACACACACACACACACACACACACA
>JAPQLA010000013.1:19188826-19203528 GCA_029822935.1 Naso vlamingii | reverse complement strand
GACCTCTGGACTGCCTGTAAAACGGGCCAAGAAAATGGTTTTGTTATTGCACACACACACACACACACACACACACAGGGACCAATGAAGTACTACAATATAATTTAAGTTCAGTGGGTTTTAGATTGTATTACACACAGACTAAGCTCAAGTTTTTCTTTCATAAATGACATTCTCCCAGCATCAAAGGTAAAAGAGACACCACAGGCTCATCACATACTCCTCTCACACTGCTCAAACAGCAAAGCTGCATCATTCTGACATCAGGCTGCTTCAGGAAGAGTGTGACAAGTGCTGTGAGGTTGATGATAATAACAAGAACTGAAAATCATCCACCTTAAAAAATAAAAGATTAGTGCAGTGAAGCACAAAATAAGCAGGTCAGGTAAATTCAGTTGAACTAGACGTTAATATTGTAGATATCACTCACTGTACCCTCCCACACTGGCTTCTGGAGGCTTCGGGTCTTATTGATATACTAGTTGTTTTCCACCACCAGATATTATGACCATGAAACCTTGGGAAGCAAGATAACGAGAGATGAGACAGTTTAGTAGGAAGTATTACTATTGTGGCAGTCACATTAATGAACATTACTGAATTCAAAGGCAATTAATTACTGCTTGCATCATCACCCTGGAAAAAGTGTTTAATTATTTTTTGATGCACTCTGTTGCACTCAGCGAGCCTCGTGGAGTGTGCTCAGGCTGACAAAATGGATGCTGGCAGGGAACCAGCTAAACTGTGGTTTCACTGCCTAATGGCTTTTGTACTGGCAGGGCAGATGGTATTTCTTGACAGTGGAGATGCACTGGGGTCTGCTGCCACAGAGGTGACATGGCTTCTTTTTAAAGGTTTTTCTTTTTTGCAAATGATCTACAGTATGTCTGTAGTATATGAGCATCAACACATCAACACTAAAGATATAGATGCTTCTTCTTAAACTGATTAAAAGCTGGTTTAAAAAAAAAAAAAAAAAGTAGTCAAGATGAGATCTCAGAAATGCTAAGGTGAGCTGTCTGAGTCTCTCTGTTTCTTGGAGAACACAAAATTAAAGTTTGTAAAATGTTTTATTCATTCACTTAATTATTCAGTTATATTGTCTGTAAAGTTGATTTTGCATCTTAAAGGTCAAAGCCTTTACTGACATGGAAAACATATGGTGGCTTAATATTTAAAAAAAAGATAATGTAATCAATAGATTAGAATACTTAGATATCCAAATGTTGGCTCTTAATTGCAGAGTGTAAACCTGACCAAACATGCTTAAGGACATGACCTCTGTATCCTTCTACCACACAGACCCTAATCCAAATCATAATGTGTCATTTCTTTTATTTCACTCTGAATAATCACTAGCATAACACATTAAATTCTCTCATCTGGTCAGGTTTGATTGTAGGTCATGCAGGTGACAGATTTGATAATCAAGAAGAATGTGTGCAAAAAAAACCAAATCAAAAATCAAAAGGTAGAGGTGGCTTACCTACCCCATCTGTGGTCTCAGGATCACATTGCTGCTTTTTGCAGATGATGTGGTCCTGATTGCACCATCAGTCTGTGACCTTCAACTCTCATTGGACTGGTTCACAGCCAAGTGTGGAGCAGCTTGGATGAGGATCAGCATCTCTAAATCTGACGCCATGGTTCTCAGTAGGAAACCGACGGACTGTCCTCTCTGAGAAGGGAAGAGTCCTTACCCCAAGTGAAGAAGTTCAAGTATCTTGGGGTCTTGTTTGTGAGTGAGGGGTTTTTGGAGCAGGAGATTGGCCAGAGAATTGGAACAGGGGGAGTGGTTTGGTGCTCGCTTTACTGCATCATTGTGATGGAAAGAGAAGTGAGCCAGAAGGCTTTCAATCAACTGGTCAATCTTCATTTCTACCCTCACCTTTGGTCATGAAGGGTGGGTCATGACTGAAAGAATGAGGTCGCGGATACAAGCAACTAAAATGGGTTTCCTCAGCAGGGTGGCTGGCATCTCCCTTAGGAATAAGGTGAAAAGTTTAGTCATTCATGAGGGACCCAGAGTAGAGTCGCTGCTGCTTTGCTTTGAAAGGTTGAGGTGGTTCGGGCATCTGTGAGGATGCCTTCTGGTCGCATTCCTAGGGAGGTGTTCTAGGCCAGGTCTATTCAATTGACGGCCCACTGGCCAACTCCAGCCCGCTAATGAAGTCAGACTGGCCCACTGATCATCTTCTAAAAATTTGGCTATAAATAAATCTTGTGAATGAATGACGTTTTTGCCACAGAAACTCCCTCAAAACAGCAGAGAGTGCTCCTGTCATACAGAATACCTTTGATCCCCTGCAGTCTGTAGTAGCCTTAGCATTGTATAGGGATGGGGACTGAAACCTGGTTCGATATTTTTCAAAAACCCCAAATCAGTAACGTCTGAGCTTATCAATACCACTATCGAGTTTAGTGGGTTCTACGATTTAATGAGGCCAGTCATTTAAATCAAACTACTTGCGCACAAACATACATCACCTGTCCAATACATTTGCTAAATTAAACTTAAAACTGAGCCAACAGGTAGTAAACGAAATGAAGAATTCTCGTGGTGAGTTGATTGCCAGAATAACTAAATGTGCAAAAGGAGGAAGCGATGCAATTAATGTCGCACATTATTTATTTATTTTTAAATACAACCTCTGTCCTCCACATTATTCTTCAACATAAGCCAAAATGCAGTGATGTTACCGTCAACCATCTTCGAGTTAAAAAAAAAAAAAAAAATCTCCACTATATTCCGTCTCCTGTTGCTGCGGGACAGTTTTCCACCTCCTTCACTCAAAGCAGCTGTTGTGAGACAACACGTTGCAGCACATCCTGTAGTAAATTAAAAATAGTAATACAATGTTGAAATCTGTGTTGAAATCGGCAGGATAAGAGCCAGATATCAAACTGAACGATTTGACCTAAGGTTACACATTGTGATGAGTTCAAGGTCCTGTCAGTAAAATGACTATTAGGGAAAAGTAAAAAGTTATCATGATGTGTTCAAATGTAACGTCAGGAAAAAGAAAATGTAGCTTTTGATGAGAAACTTGAATCAACAGCTGTTTGAATAAGAAATGGCTTTGTTTTTTTCCAGCAATAGGCCCATAAATAGATATTAGAGATGAAATTATGACAGTATCAATAAAAATCAACGTTCCTTATCCCTACCGTTGTGTCTAGTTTATATGCATTCATTATGAGAATAATAGCTAAGGGTGATGTCCAGCCCCTGGACACTTAGCTTTCTGAAAATGTGGCCCTCTGAACAATATAGTTGAATAGCCCTGTTCTAGGCACATCCAGCTGGGAGGAGGCCTGGGGGCAGACCCAGATCCAGGTGGAGAGATAATATCTTCACACTGGCCTGGAAACGCCTTGGGATCCCCCAGACAGAGTTGGTCGATGTCAGTAGGGAAAGGGAAGCCTGGGACCCCCTTCTGAAACTCCTGCCTCCACCACCTGACCCCAGATTAGCGGCTGACCATGGATGGATGGATGAATGGATGGATGGAGGTGGTTTACCCACTGGGTAAGGTCAGTTGCTTTTCAATTGATATGCATATCCCATTAAAAACAAAACAACAAAAAGAAAGGAAAAAAGAAAAGAAAAAAATAGACTCATAAAATATAGGAAAAAAAGTCATAAAATATTTAACCACATATGTTTCAAAGCCAAATTTAGGGTAGTGTGTCAGTTAATATTTATATTCATACTCACCAAAAATAAGAATTGTTGTGTCTTCATTACCTCAGAATGAGTTGTCTATATCTATGGAAGTAGGAGGTCCTCTTTCATGAAGTCCTCAACTAGCAACACAATGTTCCTACAGTAGCCCATAATGGACAAACCAAACACTGGTTTTAAAGAGGGACTTTCTTTTCCATGAGTCTAGTTGCCATTATAGGCTCTTCTGCACACTTGGAAGGGTAGGGTGCATGGACGGACCATTTGGTTGGTTGTAATCTGCAACCTCTCTGTTAAATGCCACAAAATCCTACACAATGGACCTGAATAACAGACATTTTATTTCAAGTGATCTCAGAGTCTTACTACCTCCACCAAACAAATTTTATGTGTATGCAGCATGAAACAGGAGGGAGTTAGTGAGGCCCCACCCCTTCTTTTTGCCATGGGGCTCTTTTGTGGGTTAATTTAACCCTGAGTTTGTGTGCTACTTATGCCTTTATTAATGATAGATAAGAGTCATTATTCACAGCTGCCACAGCTACACTGCTGCAGCTAAACAATTCTTATCTGTCATTAGGCATTCAAACAAACAACTGATACTGCTGGTTTTCTACTTTGGTATATATATATATATATATATATATATATATATATATATATATATACATCAGGAACAGTAACCAAATCATGTCTTATCTGGAACACTGTGGCACTGGTGTTAGGGTTTATTTGCTCATAACTCAACACAAAGTCAATCCTTTAATCAAACAAGTACGACATGCTGCATCAGAGCACTGAGATACAAAATCAGATTTCCTTGAAGCAGTCAAGGAGAGGCTCTCATGTTTTCACAGCAGGCCCCCCCCTTTTTTTTCTTTTTTAATCAATCATGCATTCCTCAGGTCATGAAATATTTTTATCATGTCTTATAAAAATTTATCCTCGCCACTGTCACCAAGTGCTCATGTGGGAATTACTTGTCAGTTTCATTAAATTCAATAAATTTAATACAATCTAATTATAGAGTGTGGACCAGACCAACAGACCTAAAAATAGGATTTTGAAAGCAAATGAAACTCACTGAAGCAAGAAAATGTCTTGGCAAAAGTAAAATTTAAAACTTGCAAACAAACTATTGGTACAGCACAGACAACGTACGTATATAATCAGTACTTACAAATGATTAATCTTGAGGGAATCCTCCATATTAAACAAATGCCCAGCACTGCTGCTGCTCAGGCATTCTGTTCCAGGTGTAATGGCTGCTGCACTGGATTGAATGACATTCGGAGTAGTGAGCTGTCACTCAAATAGTCATTAGCCAATGGGGACACACCCCTGAAAAAGCCCGCCGACACTTGAGGTTCGTGTCAGAATCGCAAACAAAATCTCAGGGAGAGCGCAAATGAGAAAGTCTAGCAGCACATCCGCAAAGGCCACAGTGAGAGCAAAGGTCTGATCCCTGAGAAAGGAGTAAAGGGAACTGTAAACATAAAGGTATGTAATCAAAAATGTAAAAGACCAGTGTTTTTACGTCTATACAATAATAATTTGTTTGGAAGTTTTAAATTTTACTTTTGCCACAACATTTTTTGCTTCAGTGAGTTTTATTTGCTTTCAAATTCCTGTTTTTCTCTGATAATTAAGAAGTTTTCTTCATTTTTTTGACACAAATCTGATTCCATATACATCCAAAATAAATACCAACATGTTCAGTATGTGAGAGATTAATACTACTGCAAGAATTATGAGTACCATAGACACACTCAGTTCCAACAGCAAACCACACAGAAGAGATCCCAGCATTTTTCTAAAGATATGAATCTTGCAGGCTCATTGATTTCTCATGCTATAGCCAACATGTCCTGACTCTTTTTTTCTAACCTGGATTTGACCAACCCTATTCCTAACATTATCAGAATATTAAAGACACAATAGTAGCATGCCTTTACCAAACTGGCTAATATCTAATATCAAAAATACAAATGTAATATAAAACATAGAGAGGTCAATACTATCAGAGTATTTTGGTCCAAAATTGATACATTTCTCTTTAACATTGTACATATGAAATAAATAATTACAGCTCACTTCGATATGCTGCATGAGAAATAGGCCATTTCACACAACCTCCAAGTTGTGTGCACCGTTACGCACAGCATTTCATTACAGAGCGTTCATTATGCATAAATCACACACAAATCAATGATAATTAAATTAACTTGAGCACAAGTGCGTATTTGGCCTAAAATTATACACATTAAAATTAAAATCTATAGGCAATGAATGGCTTAGCTAGTGCATAAGAAGGTGAGTCTCTTTTTCTGGCTGGCATAGATGTTTTTTATCATGTGAAATAGATATACTGTAGGCATATTAAACCCCTACATACATTTTCAACTATGGCCACTACGTGCCACACCGCTGTTCTGACGGCCCATTGTTCCACGTTCCATGCATGTTGTGAGATGCACTAATATTACAGACATCCAATTGCTCACTTCCTCCTGCATTCCTTTCAAGACAAACATAAACGGAGAGATGTTTTGTCGATTGCTGCTGCTTTGTAGAAAAATGCTACTGTAGTGTGACCCGAGAAACTTAACCAAATGTCTTAGGCATGATTACATTCGTGTAACATGCCTAATCATAACTGTCAGTGATTGCTTGCCTAAACTTCACCTCTGTGCTGGATTTATATGCCCCACCCAGTAATTTTGCCCTAACCTTAACCATTTGGACACCTTGCCTAAACTTAACCAGTTTCCACTGCCCATGTGCAGAACCGCAATGTAGCACATTTTGAACGGTAGCAGAAATATTCAGAACACCGGCCCGCTGGTGCATCTCTTACATGCGGGCGGAACAGTGAGCCATCGGAGCAGTGAGCCGTTGGAACAATGGGCCATCAGAGCAATGAGCGGGCCCCGGCCACTAAGGGGTTCAGCGACCTCCCTGAACCAACACAAACTCTGCCTACGTATCACACCAAAGCGTATAATGGTCTACATCTGCCAAAATCTTTACCTCGCTGATTTTACTCATTCTGCAGTTAAAGTAGCAGTGATGAATATGCAATGTCCAACTTTCAAAATAAAGCTTGCTATTGGAAAAGTCTCAGGTGACGTTTGCAATTTGGAAAGGTTTAGGTACCAAAACCACCTGGTTGGGTTTAGGAAAATTTTATCAATTGCCTTAAAATAACTACCTCCTTAAACAGTCAATGTGGACCATTGGTTCACATGGTAATCAACCCCCAGCTCCCCCAGGTTCTTGCTCTTAACACTGTGTTTGTTCTGTCCTCCAGTTGTTATCAACCACTTCGGGTAGTGCACTTTCATACATGCATTAGGTTTCAATGCCCAGGACAGGCAAAATGGGATGCTGACACAAAAAAACGTCTCATGGATTGGTGAGTCTACTACACGCCTTAGTGTGCAAAAACTAAAATATAGCTGTTCTTTATAACAAAACAACACAGTTACGATGCTGTAGAGTGATTTAAAAAGAAAAACAACAAATTTTTCATACAATTACTGGCAAAAAATGTAAGTAATAATGATTAAGTTATATTCACAACTAAATAAGCATTACATGTCCTACAAAAAAAGGTATATAAATTGTTGATATATGCAAAGATAAGGAACAGTCGATTCATTCTTAGTGTAGGACTGTAATTAATTACCCCCCTTAAAATAAGATTAAAAGTTCAGTCACTTTATGTGTAATTATTAGGCCTATAATAATAATAATAATAATAATAATAATAATAATAATTTATTTTTCAGTTGAATTTGAAAACAGTAACTAAATTAAAAAACTTGGCAGATATATGATTAAATTCAATCAGTATTTTTCACAGAGAAATGAATTTGTATAAATGAGTGTTTTCTAGAACTGATAATCATACACTTGTATTTGTAACAATATAATTTGCAGCAATGACAATGTAATAAACTATCCATCTAATCCACTACCAATATGTCAGATCACCAAATACCATTACAATCCAAATCCACAGCTCTTTTTTAGAAAACTCTATTGGCTTCCTCTTATGTCAGAAGTCTGTTACTGGGTATTTTCTGCCAGGATGCTGAGGAGTGACCTGATTTCAAGGTGACTCTTAAAGTGCCCTCATTACATTGTAATGTGTCAGACCTGTGAGCGGGAAGAGAAACCACTGACTATCAGATGTCAACATCTGATTTCTCTGCTCGGATGACTTTGACATGACAAGAAGCAGAGCCTGACCACAGCAATGGCTTCACTAACACGCAGAGCCACAATGTCACAAAGATTAAAAAGGGAAAATGTTTAGATAAACTAATGAATTGTTACATGTTTTTAAGTTTTAATAGATAATTGACAGTTTCAGAGGGCAATCAAGGGCCAGAACCCCTTAAGAATGACCAAAAAATTAAAAATAAATTATTCCTTTAAAGGGTTTTAATTTTTTGTGTAGGTAAAAATATTGCTGTTGCTTGACGCAATTTGACGTAATCCCACATAGTGCGAGACAAAGGAGAGGGAGAGACAGAGAGAGACAGAGAGAAAGCATTAACACAACCACTTGCCTTGTGTCTGCCACTGCCAGTTACAAGCTGACAAGCTAACGAACAAAATAAACTAATAAAAGACGCTTATCACTCAGCATTTTGACACCACTGACACTTATCATTTTGATTAGCCCATCAGTCGCTGACTGCGATGCATAACTGATTCCTCACCTGTGTCCGCGTCTCATGCTTAAATACTTAAGGCAAATTATCTAATGTGTTTACTCCAATACAAATGTTAGCCATTATGATGCTTGCTGCTCTTCCACCAATCAACCTAGCCAATTAGAAAAGATGGGTGGGTCACAAGACAAGACAAGAGATTAAAAGATCCAAAATTCATAATGGTTAGAGAAAAGATGTGCTTCCAGCTCCTTTTAAGAGTTATTTATTTTACTTTGTGGAATGAAAACCACATTAAACAAACTCTTCATCATAGCAAGGTATCATACTTTAGAATGTGTCTAGAGACAAACTTCAGAGGCGACTTAAATTTAAAGATAGGTTATAATAATTATATTTCTAATTTATGGATCATCTGATAATTCATTTTAATTTGGAGGTTATTATTTGAAAATTTACTGTTTAAAATTTTTGAAACTTAAAATTTATTATCAATTTGAGCTTTCTGAGAACCGCTTTTATGCATAAATTAAAATGAATTTATGATTTGCACTATCATTACATTTGTTTTGCCTTATAGACGAAATATTTCAAGTTGTTTGTTGTAGTAATTGATTTAATAAAAGGAAAAACAACATTCTTTACATGTACGTTGCTGATTGATTGAAATAAAGGTGTTTTTAAGAGGAAAGCTTTTTTTATCCTTTCAGTTCAATTGACAATATTATCTAATGATGAATATTTATGAACATGATCTTAATATAATAATATCCGTTGAGGGATTTGTACTACACTTTTTTCCACAGTTTACAACGATCTTATAATAAACATGGTTTATGTTTTTTTTAAAAATGTTATTGTCGTTCATCAGCGCAAATCAATTTAATGCTTCATGTGTAATTAACATGTTTGTAAAAGCTGTGCCTATGTGTCACCGCTTCTTGAGGTGACAACCCCAGTGCTCCAACCAAACAAGCGGCACACAGTTTCCCTGTTTGTTACGTCACAGATGGAAAGTACAATAATCAGCCAAAGCCATCTTGTCTGGCAGGCGCCCTAAATGGAAAAAACACAGAGGACACAGCAAGAAGAAAGAAGCAGCATGTTGCTACTAATCTGAAGCTGCAGCTAATTAGGCTTTAGGCATCCTGATGGGTGTTCCCTGTTCAGGAATGATAACACGGCTGAAAATGTATATCACGTGACCATACACTTAAACTGGGCGTGTGCATGCCAGTATAAACAGGAAACAAGGGTCAGTTGCTTAGTGGCAAAGGATACAGTGGACAAAGAACAGCAATGGCGAAAAAGTGGGACAACAGATGTTTTTGCTTGGACCATGACAGAGTGGAACCGACTCTGTGGGGTGCCATGACAGCGAAAAACAACGATTGGTATATACATATAGTTAAGACTAATGGATATACTGCTGATGTTGATTGTTTCCTTCTGTTACAGGGAGTTACATGAACGTGCAGGACAAATCGAGGAATGGCATGTAGGGACTAATAAGGCCCAGTCAGGATGTAAGTGGCTGCATCATTGTTTCTCAGCGTCTCAGTTGTTGCCTGTGCACAGGTATGGGCTACTATTGCCCGGGCAGTCGCACATTTGCCCTCATTGGCTGAGCTGCCCCTCTGGAGGGAAATAGAATGATCAGTTTAGCTATTGTGACTCCATAAATACAAGCTGCCCATTTGTATGAAATAAGACCAAATGAAATCGCCATTTAATTCAAACTTTTTGATTGGCATGCCTCTGTGGGACACAGCTGGAGATAGGAGTGGCCCAGAGCAGAACTGTTTTATGTGGTTTGCACTTTTTTGATTTCAAAAATGTTTCATCATAGTTTGAATGCTTTACATAGGCTCTGCTGTCTATAACATGTAATTAAATGAGGTACCACTG
Source organism: Naso vlamingii (assembly GCA_029822935.1). Classification (NCBI taxonomy): domain Eukaryota; kingdom Metazoa; phylum Chordata; class Actinopteri; order Acanthuriformes; family Acanthuridae; genus Naso; species Naso vlamingii. Next base: position 19,193,253 of record JAPQLA010000013.1, on the reverse strand, counting down.
AGCCATGTTGAAACACTGTGATCGTGGTTCAGGTATACATCTTTGAGAATTACATGGATAGTTGGTGTTCAGGTCAAGATGCAAAATCATATTGCTGCTTAAACCAGCTGCAAGACACTATTTGAGCAATAATGTGTTAACTTACAGTGGGCTGATTTTTATTTTAGTTCTCTATTCTTTAAAACTTAAATCAATTCACAAATTTAAAAACGATTGGTGCTTGGTAATATTTCACATAAAATCAGGGTAGGGGTGTGCACATCCCTGATCCTGGAGTTTAAAAACTAAAATGGGGTGATACCTAAAGCCTCTCTTTAACGATGTCCATAAACTCCGGACTAGTGTAGACATGATAAAATGTAGCCTACCTTTCAAAATAAATATTACAAAAATAACAATTATCATGGCGTAAATCCAGTGCTCACTGATATTCTGCTAAAATCAAGAGTCTATAATCTGCTATTGTCTAATAATGGCATAATGTCTCTACTGTAAAAAAAGAATTTTATATATATATATATATATATATATATATATATATATATACACGCACATATGTACAGATACATATATACATATATAAAATCAAATTGTGACCTCAGAACGTACAATCAAATCTTTGAGAACCCTGTCACTATTTTATTTATTTATTTATTTATTTACTTTATTTATGCATTCATTTTTTTTCTCTTTGTTTTTAAATATTAGCTTATGCTGTTGGTCAGATATTCCCTATTTACAAAAACAAAATAAAACTTTGCTTTAAGATGAACCTAAAATTGTGAACCCATGTTTCAGTGCTGATCATGTAATCAAGAAGCCTCAGGGACCTTCTTGCATGTCAGCCCTCATCCTCATCCTTTATCCCTATTTCCTGTTGTTTCTCCACTGTCCAAATAAACTGTCAAAATAAAGTCAGTAAAATTCCCTCTCCTTTCAAAAAACACTTACTGGCCAACAATAAAAAACTAGCACAAAGCTACGGGCCTAGACAGATAGAAGATGGCTAGAATTATTCATAAAGGATTTCAGCAGCATCAGACTTAAAGGAGGTACTCAAAGTGGGAAAATGGTCGACTTTAGCAACAGCTCAGAAACAGAAAGAAAAACTAAACTAAAACGTGCAATATAGTCATATTTTGTTTGTTTGTTCGCTTGTTTTTTCCACTTTGAACATTTTAATAGCATTCTGATACCCTCACTCTGTTGATATCATTAGTTCATTATAAATTTTTCATGCATTTAGCAATGCACCAGCATCCAAATGAATGTTTGTGTTTTATTTACACCAGTATAATCATTGTGTTTGTGTGTTTTTAACTGTTAAGAGGTGTAACTCCAATACTCAAAGTCTGCTGTGACCTAGATGACAGCAGGGACTAGCGATTATCCAGCTGACTTTAGGCCAGCCACTTTAATACCTCTGCCCACAGACACTCGTGTTGATGAAAGAGAAAAGTGCTTGTCCCAAAAGGATGATCCCTGATTGGCCACTGAATCAATTAAGAGCAAATATTAGGAGTGGCACAATTTGTGCTCCTTGCAACAAAGGGCAAAGTGTTCTCAGTCTGCCCAGGAGACTAATAATAATCCAGCAGGATCTCTTATATCTTAATGACTCAGGACATGCTGTGCTCGCCCTGCTCTTGTCGGGTCGCTGGTCCACCCCCATCCCTGTTTGCTGCCATCTGATGCTGTTGTTTTATAGCCTCTAAGAATGTTGGAGTGTCTCCTGACAAGTATTTAAGAGTTGGACACACCCACACTAAATGCGCACGCTTCTATATGCTGTACAGTAATATATTGGGGTGGGGGGTGGGGGGTCGATTCTGTTTGTTTCTCTTTTGTTGACACTTGTCATATTTAAAGTATACAGCACAAGAAACAGTATTCTCCACATCATTTGGCGCAAATTATACAGAAATTTCGAAACAAAGATCCCTCGTAAAGATGCACTAATTTGATGTTGACGCTGAAATGCGAGACGCATCTTCAAATCGAGCGGTCAAGGTGACAGTAAGGGGCCGGATGAGGACTAGATTTGCAGAGGTGAGGAGTGTGTGGATGCCACAGTGATCGACTAGACTGACGTCTCTCCGGTAGCGCAGACGAAGACCGCAGCCCGGTTATTTTACAGACTTCAGTGCAGCCAAGCAGTCGACAGTCTCTCCTGCAGAGAGACAGAGAGGGGAATAAAGAACTTCAGCAACGACAAGCTGTAGTTTTTCCAGCATGTTCCACCTTCGGCAATCTCCGTTTAAACACATTCGCCCAGCAACTGTTTGATTTTGCTGGTGTGTAGGCTATTTTTTGGAGATATTCGTCTTTTCCCCCCTTCGGCTGATGTAAAAAAAATCATCCCCTCTATATTGGAATGATGTGGACCTCTCATGATACTGTTGGATTTGTTTTCTTAGCCGGATTTTGTGTGCAATTCGGATTGTCCTTTGAAGGTAAGTAATGCATATTTTCTTAACAAACAGTCTCGGTGTCATCGTGTCGGGCTTGCTGCCCTGCATGGTGGAAGCTGCTTGATAGGAGAAAGTGTTAAAAGTGCGCAGCCTTTCTGGAAAAGCAAAGGACGCTGTTTGGAGGAAGCAGCATTTGTTTTAAGGAGATGGTTTGTCAAAAACGTAGAAAGGGAAAAGCAAGCATGCGATGAAAGATGAAGAAGGTGATGACAAAAAAAAAGATAAAAATTAAAAAATAAATGCAACTGGTGATTGTTTGAAATCAAGTAAGCTAATTTTACGTAGTGTGGAGGAGAGTGGGCGGATGTTTATTCTTCCAATTTTCGTCAATGTCAGAAAATAAACTGTTAAAGAAATATAACTTCATTTAAGCGGAACTCGCTTGAGAAGTGAGCGGCCGCCGCAGACTTCAGCACCGCGGACAGCTGCTGCATGCGGCTGTCCGCGGTGCTGAAAGCGACGGTCCTCATTCCGTCTGCCCTGCTTCATCTGCCTGAGATTATACTCTCAAACTGCCGCTGTGCTCCTCATCCTCCCTATAGCTGCATCCCCTAATAAGTGATAAACGCGCAAATGCATCAAAATATTTGTCTGAACACAGCTTTGGTTTCTTACGCAGAATGAAAAGAAGGGTTTGGTATGAAAGTTTGGACGCATTAATATTCCCAGTCCCTCTCTCTGTCGTCGCCACCACGCTCCTTTAGGCAAGATTCCCCTTTTAGCTTCCTCTAAAACAAACTCATTTATTATTGCTTGTGTGTGCCCTCATTCTGCTACACTCGAGTGTATTTTGTGTTTGGTGGTAGCCATAAAGAGTCCAACAGGAGCCTCAGAATGACACAAACACGGAAGCATGGTGAAAAAATATCTCAGGAAAATATCAGAATAATGCGACCATGGTGCGACTGTGCGTTATGTAAATGTCCGATGAAGACGCGTCAGTATCTGTGACGGGGGAGCCCCCGCCATCTCCTTCAATTAAAACAAGAACGCACCTTCATCAAGCGCTTGCTTTCACCAACACAGCTGCCGTGATCGCGTACCCGCCACTCTTATGCCTGCAGTCACAAGCAGACCATTTAAGTGCTTAATTCATGGGCATTTCTTTGCGCGCAGAAATCACACAACTGTCTCCATCACACAACCCCCCTTCCTTTCCTCTCTCATCTGCAGGTCGCTTCACGGATCTGCCCTCCAACATGACGGTTAAAGAGGGACAAAACATTGAAATGGCGTGTGCCTTCCAGAGCGGAACCGCGTCCGTGTATTTGGAGATCCAGTGGTGGTTCGTGAAAGCGCCGGAACCCACTGACAGCGAGGAGGACGTCGATGCTGAAGAGGTACAAGGATCCTTTTGTTTTTTTCGTTTCCCCCCCGACGGAGGACTGTGCGAATGATGTTTAAAGCACACCACCCCACAAAGAGAATAAGGCCATCCAACAAGTATCCGCGCCATTACGCACACGCGCCTTATGTCACCAGCGTCATAGGCCTACTTATGTAGCACCCATGAAGACAGTGTCAGACACTCATGACAGAACTTCTTATTGGCTTATTTTCTTGAAAGAAACGTGTTATGACCTTTAAACATCCCCAGCTGCTGACTTGGAGTCATCGGAAAACTTCACGTGCTGTTAGTGGCTTTAAACTCCATCTGAACTAAAATCCCCTCACATGATGAGATAACACTGTTATATTTCCATCTACACAGAGGAAGAAACTTTTTAGCAAGAAAAGATCGTTTAACGCTTCGAATGTCCATCAGTTCCCCTAAAAGATCAATGTGCTTTTTATTTTGGTCATAATCCATCCACTGTGGATCATCCACACTGATCCACACATCCACGCCAGGAGTAGCCCCATTACTATATATATATATATATATATATATATATATATATATATATATATATATATATATATATATAAAAGAACATTAACCAAGGACTACTGTGG
>JAPQLA010000013.1:19161489-19174752 GCA_029822935.1 Naso vlamingii | reverse complement strand
GTGTGTGTGTGTGTGTGCCTAAGTCACCTGCATGTTGGGGTGTGGGAATGTGCTTGAACTTGATAAAAGACACAAAATTTAATAAAAATTCTCAAAATGTATTTTGTGTATTTTGTGTGTGCAGATGCCATGTGTGAACAATGGCATGGTACCTTATGACAAACAGATAAAATTAACTACATTTTTTTAGAGAGAAAACTTAAAAACGGTCAGATTTGACCGAACATAGTAGGAGGGCTAAGTGAACAAAACAGGACGGAACAACTGACTTGAGAAGTTCAGATGGGAACCAAAAATGAGTCTTTGTTTTCTTTCAATCCTCTTTGAGTTGGAAGCTTAGTGCTGGTAAGTGTAAATGTCGGGGCTGTGATTTGGTACAAAAATAGAACTTTAATTTTGCTTTGATTCAACTGGAGGAAACTATGAGATATTCATGCACTCATCTTAGGTATAAGTGGAGACTTGCTGTCTCTGCCAAGTTTTTTTTCAGGCTCAGGCTCAAGCTCAGGCTAATGGGATTGACTTGTGCAGCTTTATGCTGTACTTCAGTTTTTCATATTGGAGCTGTTAAGTAGATAACAGAAGGCTGGCTTTATCATGGCACATATTTACCTATTTACACATCAGTAACCAGAGCAAATCAGAGTCAGGTTTCTGGTGACCCAGTGAGATCCAGTATTAACACTCTTACAGCATTTTTTTGGTCTCAAACATCTGCTTATGAAAATGTCGCACTCTGTAGCTTCTAAATGCCCCACTGTGTTCAGTTATTTTGTTACTCAGCAGGTAGGTATTGTATGCTGAGTTCTTCACAACTTAAAAAAAAGAAACCAAGCCAAAACACTAGAGCTGAAAGGAGCTGTAATAGTGAACATTTAGCGAGGGATCATCATTACAAGCTACACCTTTCACCGCTGATCCACTGTAAGTGTAAAAGTATGGTTTACTGCAGTTTTAAATATCAAAGGTGCATTCAGACAGAAAGCAATAAACGCTGCAACGTTACATACAAAATCAATGTAAAGATGCGATTAGAGTTGATTTCACTTCGGGCATCATGAATCTCCTGTCAAATGTGATGCCAGTCACACAGTGTGGCGTCCATCGCCTTTATCGCCTCATCACTCGAAGTTGAAAACATTGAACTTTTCGGGCGACATCGCATGATGCTGTGCTGCAACAACCAATCAGTGTTGACACAGTGACATCCCGACGGCACACATGTTGCCAGAATTTCTGAACAGACATTGAATAGTGTGTGTGAATACCATGGAGCTCCTCCAACACAACTCTCTACCCCATGGCATTATGTTGAACACAGACACGGCGTTACTATGTTTTTTCAGCATTTCTGGGTATTCCACAACTGATGTTGTGCAAAAAAGATGATTACATTGGCCGTGGTTGGTGATAGAAAATGGAACAACCCCCCCACCCCCCCCACCCCAACCCTTCTAACTGTGGCTGACACGGAGCTGTGCAACATAACTTCAGACACAACGTTGTGAAGTTTTCCAACCTGTCTAGGACCTCCCCTGTTGATGTGGTGCAGAAATGACGATTAAACTGGTCGTAATTGATGACAGAAAGTGGCCAGTCCCCTCTCCTCTGAACAAGCAGATATAAGCAGACTGTGTACATCGCGCAAATGACGCAATTAAAGCGAACGAAGCAATGATCCAAAATATGATCCAATTATGATCAAGTGACACGATACTTGCATGTCTTGCAGTAAACATTATTTCATCGCTTTCGGTCTGAACATGGCTTTAGTCTGAGATCTGATTTCTCTCTATTTTTACAGCACTGTATTTGTTAAGTTATAAGCACTCACTAGAGCTCTTTTTGTATATTTTAAACAATTATTATTATTTTTCAATATTTTTTATTTATTTTCTCCTGAACATGACATCATTTTACATTGTGAAATGTAAAAGCCCTCGTGAGTGCCAAAAGCAAACAACATGGACATTCATTTTGGTCAAAAATGTCAAGAGCTTTAAACATTAAAAAGACAGATTACCACACACACGATAGATTCTGTAAAAAAAAATCGTACAAAAGTCTGTAGAGTGCACATCAATCACTGCTGCTCTCACATGCCTATAGGCTAAATTAACTGCAGCCAATATATTTACCAGCAGCTTTTCCATAATCCGCCATATTCCTCTTGGTGCTTTAATCAGCAGCAGATAATGACCAGTGATTGCAGAAAAAGGGCTTATATACATCACAGTGGGGCAGGAAATTAAACAGGGATTAGGGCGATGGTTTATCCTTTCTGTTTGATAGCAGAGACAGATTAAAATACATGCGTAATGAAGGAGGTGTTAAGGTTGGCTGTGACTTCGTCACCATGGAAATAAGCTTATACAAACTGACATTTTCTTCACAATCTAATTGCACACGCTCTATTTGTATCTTTTTTGCTGATATATGAAGATTATACTGACAATAGGACCTGCTGCTGCTGCTGCCTGATGTGATGCTTTATTTAAATTATCAGCATGTCACTTTTACAGTGGGTGATGTTTTATCGTAGGTGTTTTCTAATTCTGCCTTGAGAGCATTCCATGAACCTCTATCTTGTTTATTAAAAGGGAAAAAAGAATGAAAATGATTTTTCTATCCTGCTAGTGGGAAATTTTGTTCCTAATGAACAACAACAAACTTCTATTGGACACAGACCTGTTATATTCTTTCCAAAAAATTACATTATAGTTGTTCTCTTTGCACACAAGGGTGGAGAGTCCTCTGTCACAGATAGTGGTTGTAAACCGCAAAGTCACATTATTGCTTTTGATGTCAGCTCTGGTAACTGCCGTGCAGCCGATCCACCACCAGACAGAAGGGGGGAGGGGGCTGGATCTCATATCTGCCACTGCGGATAATTCAATCAGTGGATCCTTTGCTGTCACTGTTCTTCTTGACCTCTCTGTTACACTGTCACCAAAAGGAAACTGAATCTATTTGGTGTCACAAAAGCAGTTGTCAGACTGAGAGAAGTACTTTTTAAATTGAATCTGAGGCTTCTCCAAATGCCTACAGATGATCCCTTTGATGTCAGCTCTGTTGGGATGCTCTTCCGTTGTTGGAAACACAGCCAAGTTGCAGCCCTTTGCTTGCTCCATCACTCTGTGCTGAGCTGTGACGCAGGGATGTATTTATGGAATGATTCTTTGCATGGATTATTTTTAGGGCTGTCAAACAATTAATTTTCTTAATCACAATTAATCTTAAAATTTCAACAGTTCATTGTGATTAATCACATTTTCAGTCATATGCTTACAGTTCCATTATTTTACATTTAAGGCAAGTTTTTTAATTCCATATTACCAGTTGAAAATAATTCTTACCAGAGTGTCTTGATTGGGAATCAAATGAACAGCTGCTCGCCACAACTGAACAAATGTAATAACTGTTTGCTGTGACAGTCTTATGATGAATCAGAACATGCCAGCCAAACAACATCACTTAGTTGTGAGTCTTCAGCAATATCATTGGTCTGCAGTAAGTTGCCCTTCACTTAGCAATTGCTTAGATTTATTTCCATCCGCGGATCTTCAGCAATTCCCACACTCTTAAAAAGTGCAATAGGTGAACGGGTATCTGACTTGGGTAAACTTCACCTGTATGTCTAGTGCGTAGGTGGTTCCTTAATCTTGCTGTATTTCAGTGATAGTGAAATTCTGCTTGACACAAGATGCATTTTACGTTTGCTTTGTCAGCTGCACCACCCGGAAGTCTTTCATAGTTAAACGGGTCATTCAGAAGTCCACTTTGTTTCTGTCCATTGCTGCTGTACAACTGAGCTAACGATACAGCTTCTTCTACATTTGCCTAAGCGTGCTGCACTGTGCCAACTAAGGGTGCGTAGAAGGGACAAAATACCATGCAATTAATTGCAATAGCAAAAATGAACCTGTTATGCTCTGACTTTAATCGCGTTGCAATTAATGCCTTAACACTGACAGCCCTAATTCTCTTCTTGTTTATGCAACTTCATTTTTATTGTCAATTTCGAGTGAAAAGAGTAGGCTGACATTGGCAATATTACACCTACAGGAAAAAGAGATTTGTAGTTACATGTAATGGTTACATCCTTTAAGCACGTGTTCAGAATGTGGTTCATTTTTCATGGCTTTGATGTAATGTTAAAGATATCCAAAAATAGACAAATACATTACAAAAACATTCATTTTCTGGGGTGCATCAGCTTTAAATATCATTGGGTACAGAGATGTGCTGCAGTGCTCTCTGTAGGTTGCAGTCCTGAAGCAATTTGCACCTCTGGCCTCACCACAATTTCAAATGTCAGACTACTGTAACCATCACACTTGAACACGTTTGCCAATTATCCCAACGTGTTTAAGAAAAGCTCTACATGTTATCAACTTTGAGGTATGTCAGATTTATGACTACCTGGTATTAATGGTTTTTCCACCAATCAGAGAGATGTATCATACTTGTCTTTGTCTTGGACATGTGGTGGGATCAGTAGTGTCAGAAACTTTAAATGGTTACTGTACATCAGTATGATGTGTTAAAAAGCTGGTCTTCCTTTGAAATGGGCAACCTCTCTATTCTGTTAAGCACAATGTGAAAGCTTTGTGGTGGTTAACTGGGAGGACTTCCGCTGGGGGAAAATAAACTAAATGCCCTAAAATGACCTTGTTGTGGAATGTTTCGATGCTGAGCTGTGTCTGCTACACAACTAACCTCCTCCACCATCTATTAAGTCTACATGCAGAAACTTTAATCCAAGATTTTCTTGGCTGTCTTTTGTTATTAAGACGAATGACCTAAAAAAAAAAAAAAAAAAAGTCTAAAGTTTAAAATTGTCAAAATTATGTGCAAATGAGAAGAATAGAATGAATTCCTTTTGTGTAAAACTTCAAAGATTGTTCGTTCTAGAGAAAATAAAACTCCAAGTGTAAGTTGTAGGGCAGGATGACCGGACTCTGAAGGCAGCACTTCTTTGAATTTTAATCTTGATCATAATAGTGGCAGGATATTGCCTGGGGAAGAGTGAGGGATGATTTGTTTCAGCTTACAGGACTCATGGCCCGTAATGCTTTCCCTGAGGAGCTTAGACCTAAGTGGACTTTTATTGGCTATTATGATTCATTTCTCTAATTGCTTAAATTGCTTCCAGGCCCCATATTCACTGATCTTTGCTGAGATATAGATAACTACATGTCCACTTCCAGATTTTAAATATCTACTATATTGTTTCCTATTTAGTAGAAATAATTACTTTTAACCATTCCCATGCATCTGTATTTTTTGACAAAATGATGTACCCAAAATGAAATGTCTGCTGAGTCATAGTCATGGAGGCATAAACCTCAGCAAGAAGCTTACTGTTTAATGTTTAATTTAAATCTTCTGCAACCCAAACAGACCTCATTGTCTACATAATTATCGCTGGGTTTGTCTGGACAAGTTGGAGCCACAGCAAACACATAGACAAAATATCCAACAAAAAAAGCGAGTAAAAAAGAAATTAATTAAAAGATTTCCAGATGTTTATGACAGAATAAAATCAGTACAAATCATAAAGATACAGGGGTCAAATTAACCAACTAGGGGAGCAGCAGCAGAAGAAAAAGAAGAAAATAAAGAGCTGTTAGCTGTTACTGAGTATCTGTAGTATCTATAGTACATTCTCTACAGATATGAGTATCTATATCTGTAGAGAGGATGGCAGAGGTAAAGGTATAACGTATATGGTTACTCAATACAAATACATTATTCAGATTTAGATTCAGATTTCCAATTTTTAGGGTTATAACTCATTCAACATAAAAAAACATACAAAAAAAAAAATACATTAAGAAAATGGTAACAATTTGCGACATTCAGCAATGACCATCCTTAGAAACATTTCCTCTGTTTTTATTCATTTATTTATTTATTTATTCATTCATTCATTTATGTATTTATGTCTTTTATTTTTGTGCAGTAGGAAAAAAACTTGACCAGCACACATACGTACATCATTTTCACTCCATTGTCTGATACTGAAGCCTGGCGATTGGAAGTTAGAGGTCATTTTTAAGACCAAATGGCCAAGAGAGCTTTTCACATTATTGTCGGTCAAACTTACCGTCTTTAACCACCATTTCTTAAATATTACAATATAATGTAATAGGCTAGCTTGACATTACGTCACAAGTACACTGAGTGGTAAACTTTGTAATTGTTGTGGCAACTAGAAGAGGCGCAAATGCATTGTACGGAAATGTATTATGTAAGTAATATAATGCAGATGTTGTTAAAAGCAGACTCCAGTCCCTCTGAACTTCTGGGGACCCAAGACCTTTGCCCATTGGTTTGTCTGGTTAGTAATGGAAAATGCTGTCCATGCAGTTAAGAAATAACTTTTTTTTTTCCTCTTACGGGCAGCATTTGAAATTTTCTAAACCTTTTTACTGTTTTTCTTGCTGTTCTTTGTGACACCTAAAAGCTGTAGCAAAAAGGTTGAACAGGCTGAATTTTAAGTTTGTCATGTGAGTACCAAGGCCAGCAGAGAAAAAAATCTAAAAAACAATCAGAATCTAACTATAAATCAGAATAAATATGTGCTGCAAAACATCTGCGTCACAATAAATTTAGCCATGGCACAGTTAAACCCTTCACAATCCATCTAAAAGCAGAGATTTATTTCAGTTGGATATAATAGCTAGTATTTAGTATCAGAGCATATGAGTGAAGTGCAAGCGGGACAAATCACTCACAGCTCGTGGAGCTGTCCATAACGTGCGCTCCAGCGCTCAACACCTCTCCCCACCGCTCCGCTCCATCCTGCTCTCCGCTCAACACAGATTTCACTCTGCTCCAAAATCACTCCGCTCACAAAAAAGAAAGAAAGAAAAAATCTCCACCACATCTTGCAAGCAGCGGTGGGGGTGCATCCCAGTCGGTCGTTTTTCTCATATAGCCTCATAAAACCCTATATTTATGTTTGAGGTCACAGCCTTTAGATCTAATTGTAATTTAGAAAAAAAAAAACCCATCATGTTGATGCACTCAGGCAGGTGTAGACATGATGTGCAGTGCCGCTCCGATGCCGCTGCAGACTGTTAAAGAATCCGCTCACAGCTCCACCTAAAATTTTTGCTCCTGCTCTGCTCCGCTCACACGCTCTGTTTAGTGTACAGTAATTCACAATAAATTACAAAATGTTTTACATCTCCAAATTATTACAGCAGAAGGAATAACCATATCAGTGCACACTGAATGATTTCATGGGAAGTGGTGAACACAGCTCTGCTAACTCTTCCTTAATGCTAGATTTGTGTCAACAGCACAGACTATCAGTGCGTCAGTGTGGCTGTATGAGATGTAACCAATGTCAAGCAGGATGAGACTGGCGTCCAGCAAGGAATTCCCTGGAACCATGAGGCACTCTGTTCATTACAGCAGCTTGCTTGCTAACAGTGCTCATATGTGTGGTGATGCCAGCAGGCTGCTGGACCTGCTACACTTCATTAAGGCATTCTGCTGACAGTGAAGAGACAAAAAAACATGGAGGGAGAATGCAGGAAGTGTGACTTCCTCAGGCAGCATGCTCATCAGTCAGCCCTGTCTGTCTGCTGGCATTAAGCTCACTAAGCAGCGTGATGCAAAGGGCCTTTAGACAAAGTAGTACAAGTGAACAGGACCAGTGTATCTCTTATACTTTTAGAGTGTTATTTTATGTTAAGTACACTGTTTCGTTTTCCTATGTGCAGATTTGCAAGAGCTAGTTTTTCACTGACAGACTTGAATTTATGTATGTTTTATCAGAATATGTAGTTAAAGTGGATTTTCCTTTCATTTAAATGAATAAAGAGCAAAGAACTGAACAGGGGGGGGTTGTAGGAATCTTCCTACATCATTCATGTAAAATACATCATAAAATAGAGATGGCAAAAGATATTCGAGAGTCTGTAAAGAAACTCCAGAGCAGAAAATGTGGCTATTTGTATAAGATAACCAGGCGCTACTGGGCCACCATTCAGCATCTGTGGCTAATTGTTGCTTTCAGCTTTGGGTGTGTTTGGTATTGTCTGTTGGCTGTAGTCTGTCCCTGTCAGTGGTTAATTAAGTATCTAATGGAATCAGCATCAGAGGCAGCCTGTGAGAGACAGCTGTCCGACTGGCTGCTCAGACGGTGACAAAGGAAAGAACCTGAAGAGAAATCACCCCTTTTCTTTTCAAGGTCATGCCCGTCACCAACTCATACAGGCTTAAGCACCTGTATGAAACTTGCCTGTCTGCTGCAAAGCCTGTCCTACACATGGTTACCTTTCTGAAACAGTCTCAGTTAAATTAGGTTTAGGAAAAGATAATATTTTAGTTTGAAGTTACCTTGACCTTTGGTGTCACGTGGAACATGAAAGGCAGTCCTGTGTTTTATCCATCCAACCTTCCTCCTACATGGACATTGTTGTTCCTCATATTACTGTATGTCACCTGACTTGCCCTGGGTGTCTAATATTGCCCTGAAGGGGCTTTCATGAGAGTCAGAATAAAGCCTGTGTCTCATACAGAGTCTACGAGGTACCTTTTGCTTCTGTATGAGACGCCGAGGGGTGTGACAAACATTGAGGAGCTGGTAATGTGAACAGTCTGGAGAAACACAATGAATACAGATGTCTTCATACAGGACAAAAGGGTTGCTGAACGGTGCAAAAGGTGCACTAAAATAATATGAATTAATGCTATGGCCATCGCATAAAACACCAAAATGAGGGAACATATTTAGAAAAATGCTATTCATCCAAGTTTGTTGTCATTAATGTAATAAAAATAGAACACACATATATGTGTGTGTATATCTCTCTCTCTCTCTCTCTCTCTCTCTCTCTATATATATATATATATATATATATATATATATCAATATCTATACACACACACACACACTGAAAAAAAGGACAGCAGTTAGAAGATATGGAAGTGGAGGCCATACGTCTCCCCTTTATCTCAGAACAGCACTCTGTCCCATGAAGGATCTGATATCAGTAACAGTGAACCTGTGTAGATGTGTAACAGAACACGGAACATTAATTACTGTCAGATCCTGACCAAAGCTACAACTGCTGTGCGACGTGCATAAATGCACACATCACTCCCTCCGTTTGCACATGTGCTTCTCATTGCAGCTGCTGTTTGATGTTTGTTTGATGGACAACAAAGGCAATAACAGTACAGATGTTCTGTAAAATACATTCTGTAACACCTGAACAACAATGTTGTAAGATTTAGATATTAACCCAATATGTTTCAGACCTGCCAGAGTCAATTAATAGCTGTATTTGATGGTCATTACAGTAAATAATGCTGGATGTCAGGGTATATAAAAGTTCAACATGCTAATATGCTCAGTTTGTTATGCAACTCTGCTGACTGAAGCTATGCAAACTGAGACTTTTGTGCTCTCATTATGGATCAATATCTATGCAAAAAAGCACCTGAGACAACTCTGCTCTTTGTTAAAATAACTACATGGGCTAGTATCAAACCGTTCACCGCTGAATCAGCGGCGGCCTACAGGACCTGAAGATTTGGCACCGTTCTCACAGCTGTTGGGTTCACTTAAACCAAACGCAGGAGGATTTCTGTGACTGATACTTCGAGTGCGTTTTTTAGTCGGTTTACTCTGAACATTAACTGAGGCTTAAAGCATGCATCTATAATGCATTATGAACTTACTTATAATACATAATAATGTGCCTATAGTGCTGTATAATCATAGTTCTAAGCAGGGTTAGGGTTAACTCTAACTCTTACCCAACCATAACTACCTTTAAAGTGATAGAAGTGTGCTCATAGTGTGTCATAATGTTTTATATATATTCATAATGTGTTCTAATGCATTATAGAAACAGGCCTCATAGAAATTGTTGCTTTTTTTGCCAAAACATGATAGAAATTATTTATTTTTTATTTAGGGGGGTTTGATCCCTCATCCCCCACTCTGCTGATGTGTCAAGTGCATGATGCACCCTTAAATACAAAAAAAACCTCTACCATTGTCGAAAAATCACAGTTTTAATATATACATACTGGATAAAGCTGCCAGAGCTTCTGGTTTTACATTTGCTACTTACACAGACGCTGGGTATTTAAATGACAAAATCATTCGTCAGAAACTAACAATTCTTCTTGGAGTCCGATGCAGTTTTAAATGCCGTTCTGCAACTATGGAGCACAGGCCACAGCTGATGTAGCGGGTTCAGCCAGGTCCTCTGGGCTACACTGGGGGGCGTTGGCACATTTCAGCAGGTGGGATACGGTCTGCACTAATCCACAGCTGCACCTGAGAAATTAACACTTGCACTGGGCTGTGTGCCACTTTGCACTGGTGTTAGATAAGGCCCTTAATGTGGATGTTTCCTTTGTCATTCATCCATTGACCCATTTTACTTTTCACCATCACCTTTTATATTTCCTTTAATTGTGGGTTGTTTTTGTTTTTTGTTGTTGTTGTTTTTAATAACTAACATTGTTAGTGAAAATGCTCTTTTACACAAGTACAAAGTTGCAAAACATAACAGAAAAAAAACAAAAACTTGACGGGATCAACATCTAGACATCAGACAATCTGCGAGTTATTTCAGTATATTTTTGCACAGTGAAAGTACCATGATTATGCACATTTTTACATTTATTAGAACATGTAGGCACTTTATATTCGTGTATTTTTTTTGGTCTTCATCCAAGAGCTTCTGTTGCTGTGACACTAAAACACTCAAGTACTTTACTGCTGGTGTTATTGTATAAAATAACTTGTTGTGATTGGTTGAACGTACCTTTTTTATTGGCAAAAACAGGACAAAGTCAACCTTGGGTGAACAAAATAAATGTACCATTTCAGCTGAGCAAAATTTCTCATTTTTTGTGTAATATTTCATTCAATGTCATTTTATAGATTGAGCACTGAATACTGAATCCTGGTGGACGTATATTACACACACTGAAGCTTTTAACTGAAGGATGTTCACTCCAACCAGGGTTTTTTAACCCCTAAAATCCTGAAAAAAAGACAAGACCTCAGTTCTCTTTGTGTTAGCTCTTTTTTTTGTTTTGTTTTATTTTGTTTTGGTTTGCTTGTTTAAGGTTAGATGTGTAGGGAGATGCACCTTGGAGAGATTTACTTTAAATAATTTTAAGCTTCCTCTGGCTACAGTGTTGAATGAAGGAAAGTAATATATGTCAAAATGAACAAATGCAGGCAAAATCATTTTCAGCTGTGGTACCTCAGAGGACTAGAAGCACCTGAACACATTAAAGAGTGCGATTAGATGAAAGCGCTGTCAGTGCTGATGTGCAGCTGACAGTGATGGGCTGGATTTCAACGGGAGAAGACTGATGCTGACAGACAAGTAGACAGAACGAGGCGAGGCAGGTAATGAAGGAAAAAGTAAGAAAATACCAGAAGGGATTATTTCAAACTGAGAGATGGTAAAAATGTTCTTGGGAAAAAAAAGACAAGGAAAATTGCTGAAAATGTGAAAGGTCGGTGTATAATGTGTGTGATAGTGCAAAGGTGTATATACTCTACCGCTGATAGTTAAAAACGGATGAGAGACAATGTGTGTGTATGCGCCAAGCAACAGGAAGAGAGAGAGGCCGAGAAATGGAACTCCACCAGCCCTCCTATATCCAGGGATAATAGAGCTGTCACAGTGTTTTGACTCAGGGCATTGATTCTGCCTTTAATTGCTTCAGGCCTCCGCCTGTTGGATAGCAGTCCGAGGATATTAAATGTAATGTATTGTTGCACTAGAACAGTTATGACACTGATCACACACTGATATGTACTCATGTGTTGTCAGTGCCAATAATCCTTTTATCGATTGGGGCCGCCTCCAAACAATTACAGCAATTGTTTAGGGGCATAACTCAGACAGAGCAGTGCTCTGTTTCCATCATGGATATTTTATTGAGCCAAACTAATGATTTCCTGCAACCCTGCCCTCCTCTATTTTCAAAAATGCTTCTGAGTCCACAGTGGTTTTCAAAGGACTAAAATTGGTCTGTGGCCACAAGTGAGGATTGAATGCTTGTGTTGAATGAACCCTGGGTCTTTTCCATTTGACCAAATGACATTTGTATTTCCTTTCATTTTAACATTTTTTTCTAAGTCAGTTGAGAGAGAAATTGAAATTACTCTTTTTGCTGGGGGAGCCATTAGTACATTTACTGTAACAGTCTAAAAGCCAGGCTATCACTGAGAAGAACTAGTTTGTGCAAAGTGTCATCCAATCACGTCTAAAGACAAAAGTGTTGCAGCTGTTACAAATCGCTGCACTCAGAGGTGGCTTTAAAGACTTTCTCTAAGAGTGGGATGAGATGAAAAAGTCTTCAAATGGGCATTAAAGGGCACACCTCTGGACAATCTTAGCTTAGACATTCATGGTGTTTCACTTGGCTGTAAAATGCAAATAGTGATGGAAGATCTTGTGAAGAGAATGAAAAAAGATAATCTGTACTTTCCAACTCAATTACACTCCATTAGGGTATATCGATTTTTACTATTGGCCTATTGCAGAATTATCAGCGTCTGTGTCCTCTGATACTAAAACTGTTTTGTAAGGCAAGAAAAAATGCTTGGACTAGTGATTCAAAATGGTGTCATCATGCAATTTTTATAGCAGAAGGCATTTTGCAATGTAATAATTAATAAGTGAAGTTTTTGCTGTTTAGTGCACTGTTTAGAATAAAATTTGTTAAAATGTAAGATATCCTGCTTTTATTGCATGTGTTATCTTCAGCAGATATAGCTGATATTAGAATGTCCTCACTCACTAATATGAGCTTCGGCATCCGCCCCCAATATCCTTTCCTGGTCAGACCCTAATTTAAACATGAATTACAAATGTTTCAGTTTAGTTTCTAAGTAATAAAAAGACAAATTATCAAATGATAGCTTATATTACAGTATCAGAACCACAATGATTATTTATGATATTACAGAGCAGTGAATTCAGAGTTTCAGCTAATTAAGAAAGCTGGATTGATTTAAAAGTAAATTGTAAATTGTATCTTTGAATTTACAGAAACTTCAGCTCTCACTTTTATGTTATGACTGTTCTTTGACTCGCCAGACTCATAATTGAACCACTCACATGTTATATCTGACAAACTGCAATGCTCAAAGCTAACTAGATTGCAAGAATCAACCCCAGAAAAAACAAAACCATCCGTAAAATTGTTCCATTACCTAAATATGACCTAGGTTTATATATTACCAACCACAATGTATGTACA
>JAPQLA010000013.1:19139795-19158032 GCA_029822935.1 Naso vlamingii | reverse complement strand
ACAACAACAACAACAACAACAACAACAACAGAAAAAAAGGGGGAAAAAAGGGACCTATAACATTTAAAGATATTAGGCCAAATTTCCTTTGTTTACTCATTTGGGACAACACACAACAGGCAAAAGTTGGAGACAAAGGGAAATTAGTCAGGAAATTGCATCAGCCAGTCAATTTGTGTCACATATTTCACAGAATTTGAGAACTTATTTCAAGTTAAGGTCTGAAACTCCATCCACCACCACACAGTTCCAGAGTTAGCTCATACTAGCAGCAAAAAGTGTGGTTGTGCTTTCTGTCAAGTCAACAACCCCCCCATTAAACAAATCCCTTCATGCCTTGACTAAGATGTAACTCTACTCTGCATGTACCTGCATGTGGTACATGCAGATCTTTGTCGTCCTCACATCTATCTCCTCCTGCCTCTTTGTCACTCGCCTGCAGCTTTGACTGCTCATCAAACACACAAATGTCAGCAGCAGCAGCTTTGGTATCTGTTGAGCTGTCTAAGTAACATCTGAGTAACTTTTTTCCTCAACATCCTGTCTGCCACCTGTGTGCATTTCCCATAATTCAGCTGGTGAGTTATCAAGCTAACATTAGCTAAAAGTTTTTAGCATACTGCAGATTGGTTTTGACACAGTCAATGGAAAACATAAAAAATAGACACTTATCAGCAGATCGACTTGTTGGCTCACGCTGGATGTGTCCCCAGGATTAATGGATGGATCGGTGTCAGGCTAAATAGTTTTGTGGCAAACGGTGCTCTTGAAAAATGGTTCTGCGGGCTACACTTTCTGATCCTTTGGTTATACGTGAAAGATCACCATTTTTCCTTATGCAACTTTGCAGCTGAAAGCAGAGCATTGCCACTGATTTGAAAATGAAATTAAAAGACAGTAATTTTTAAAAAAAATAAAGAAGTAGAGCTAAAAAAAACCCATGACCCTTCGCTATTTCGGGACATATCAAACTGCATTTTGTTTTTTTTGTTTTGATACTATGACCTCTAGAGGCAAATACCATATAAATGAGGTTTAACGAAACACAAAATAAATTAGTCTTGCATTAACTGATCTGTCAACAGGGGAAATTGTAAAAACAACATTGACACCTTAGTTAATATGACAAATTTTCCATCTTAATAAACAGTTTCAGCAAACAGTTACTTATTATTTTGACATCCAGCCAACAACATTAGCATTCATAGGGTGTTAGGTGCCCAATATTCACTCTCCTTTGGCCTCCAACTCCTGAGAAATATATCTAATGTCTCTTCAGCTGCTAAACGCTCTACTATCTTCACCAGTTAAACTGTAACCCTGCCTGTGGGTAGTGTACAGTTATCAGAGCTTTCTCTGCAGAAAACAGCTGCCTGCTGCTGCAGCTGGAAACAAAACTGATAAGATTAAGAATAGTGAGAGAAAACCAAATCAGTGAAGTTGGATGCCATAAAACCAAACAATGAGCAAACGTTGAAAAGCGTGGTAGAGCTGAGGGGAACTGCAGTCAGGTGATAATTCTTTGTGGGTTTGTCACTAGGATCGTTACTGTCCCATTACACTGTGTAATTTACAGCATGGTAAAATATGAATATTGATTATACTGTACCAAAGCACATAACTATGTGCTTGTGAGGGCTCCAGGCCTTACTAACAAACACTGTGTATGAAGTGTTTTTCCTAACTGACAAATTCCTCTCAAAATGTTCATGCATGTGTACATCTACAGCATTCACGGGTCAAAACCCCAAACCTTAATCTTAAGTTGGCTAAAAGCTGCAAAGAGCTGCACAGTTGTTTTTTCAGTGCGTCAGAAGCAGTAGCAGCATTTTATTCTAACTGTTTGATAAAATGTTGATATCAAAAGTACTCCTTAATAAATTTTATTATATGTGAGATGATTGTTCAAGGTCACCTCAAGCAAGAGATCATTTCAAAGCTGTCTCATTCGATGTCAGTGGCTCATCATCTCAGTCTTTGCATTCATTCCGCTCTGACTGCTTACACCTAATTTTTATGGCCACCTCATTCTGAACTCATCTTGTGGGGTTTCATTTGAATTACTTTCAAGGCTGGGTTTGTCTTTCTCTCTTTTTTTTTACCCTTTCCTAAAGAACAATAATCTTACCATGGCAAATGGAGTTACTGTCTAGGAAAACAAAGGAAGAGAACAATAAGAGGATGTTTTTTGTTGGTGTGAAGGGGAAAACGACTTGTCACAAGCTTGTACAGTTGGATTAACATTTAGGCAATTTTCCATAGTGTGCTTGAAGAGATGAAGCAGAAGCACTTCTGCATTCCGATTCTGGATGTTACATTCCCAGGAATGCTTTATTTAAGTATTATCTGTGCTCTCCACTTAGATAAGATGCCACATCATTGACATGTGTGCTCTCAAGGTGCAACTGTGGCTCGAAATGTGACTGTAAATTACACAAACCTCCTGACATTGCTTTCTGTGTCTATGCAGAGAAAATTGAAGGCATAATTCAACATAAGATGAGATAATACAATCATGTCCTCGAGACCTTGTTTATTCAAAACCATATTTGTGACGAATGAGTCGTGACTTGCTTATAGAAACTGAATAGAAACTGAATACTCCTACACTGCAGGGTATCAGTCCCAGGTCAATGACAGTCTGAAGGCCAGTATAAACTTTTATGGAGAAAAGGAAGAAATTTTTTTTACATTCAAACTGCGTTTGTGTGTGTGTGTGTGTGTGTGTGTGTCTGGAGTGGGGGGTGGGGGTGGGGTGGTAACTGATTCAATATCCTCAGGTGGAAGCAGACAGAAAGCACTTTGGGTGAGTAAAGAAAGTCATTTCAAACTGTCAATCAGAAAGAATCACTGACATCGGCTTGAAGATGGAGGCATCAATCACCCAGAGTGCAGTGGTGTTTATACAGGTGATGCAGTGACATTAGACCCAAACTGGGGACTGGTTACTTGGGGGCTCTTTCTGTCCATGAGGGATTTACCATCACCTTAGCTGCAGTTACCCTCTTTATTTAATAAGGTATTGTTAGGTATGCTTACCATTAATTTTGTATTTTTTGCCCATATAAAGATTTTTTTTCATTGTTATTTGTAAAGTATTTTCATCAAAACACTTTGGCTCTGTATTCAGAATGTGACGTGACTTTTGGTGTGAACCAATTGGCTGTTGAAATAAATGCCTTACTTTTGAACGCCAGCCTCTGGCAACAATAGTGTCTGCAGGCGACACCATCAGCTGGCTTGAGTCAGGCTGAGATGGACCAGCTCACTCCGCTGCAGCTTTCCCTGCAACCATTTCATCTTGTTGTGAAATTTTGGTGTAAACTGGCATTAAAAGAGAGCAACAAAGAGTCTCATACAGCTAGCCTGAGCTCCAGATGTTGCCTATCCCTACTTAAAGGGAAATAAACCATTATTCATTGCCTCCACCTGGTTTCACCGGCATCTGACAATCATAATCATCAATAATTTTTTCATATTAGATTTCTAGACAGTCTGTGAAGCTGTAAAAGGCACAGAAATGATGGCTAAATACTAACGTCAGTATGCTAACTTAATGATAGCATTACTAACATGCTAGTGTTGAGCAGGTTCAATGTTTACCACTTTCACCATCTTTGTTGAGCACATACACACTACTTTACATTTGCCAATTAGCACAACACATATTGCGTATTTGCATATTTGATGCTTTTCTCTGTAGTTCCACCAGCCCTGCAGTTCAAGAAGTCCAATGTTTACCTCATTATTTTCTATGTCAGCCCCATTTGTTACATTTTTTCATACTACACACCAACAGACCCAACAGTAACACAAACGCTGGTAGAGATCTTGCAATTAAAAATGAATAATTATGTGCTTATGTGCTTGAATTTGCCAATGAAATGGTACATTTGTATTTCACTTCCAGTATGTCAATCTACAAAATTCTGGGAACATCAGTAGTAATTTAAAACAACAACAACAACAAAAAAAGATGTTAGGGTAACGCCTTACTGGAATCATCCGTAATGTATTATGATGCGCCTATAGTTCACAAATAATCATAGTTACAAGCAAGGTTAGGGTTGACCATAACCATAAGCGTAACCACATATATTGCATTAAAAGTGTGTTCATAATGCATTATGTGTTATATATGTTCATAATGGGTTATAATGCATTATAGAGACAACCTTAACAGAGATGATTACTGATGTTGGTACTGCAGCGATAGCAGACATTACTTTTTTTTAAATTAAAAAGTCCCCATCAAAGATGCTATTTTCTGTCTGTGATTACTTTGAATAAAACCTATTTTAAATTATTCAACTATATTTATGCCTATGAAACTCAAAAATAGATTTGTCCATCTGACAGCCTGGGACGGTGTGAGGTGTTCAGCTGAGTCAAATTAATTAAGAAAAATGTCAAAACCAAATATGACCAGGGTTGTTTATAATATAGAATAAAGTAAATAAACAGTCAGAGTTGAAAGATACAAAATTTCAGCAAGGTCTTTTATTCTTTTGGAGACAATGTTAGTTAACAAGGCTGTTTCTTGTTGACAGACAGCTGGGAGATTAAGGTTCACTTTTGTTAAGGTAAGGGCAGAGGATCTGATGGCTGCTGACAAAATCACTGCTGTCTCCCAGAACAGTGTGAGTTAGGCCCAACAACAACAGGAACAAAAACAGACTGCATTTTAACAGAGCTTTTTTTTGTCAGGGTCCAACATCACAACTGCATTTGTATAACACCATTGTCAGACATAATCTCTGCTGTTGCCATGTTATCCTTACTTTCTTTGGTAGAGAGGGAGAATATGGAAAGCTAGCAGCAAAGAAATAGCTTTTTAAAACAGGGGGAAAACTCTCAATGCTGAAGTAGTCAGCACTGTTTCATGACAACATGGCTTCTGATGGCTCCATGGCAAATCCACTGCTCTGAAACTTTGACATTTCCCTCTAACCTCTGACAAAAAACAACAGCATGCATTTAAAGTTGGTGTTTTGGCTGTGAGATTTAATTTAGCAGCAAAGTTGAGCATTTTTCTCATGTAGGTTGATTCATGTACAAGAGGCAATTTTGACACAATGATTGCCAAGAGGAAAGATTAGAGGGTCAACTAAAACTTTAGGATTGATTCTAAGGGCCATGAGCATCCTCTGTGTGGGAACACAGATCACACCGTGTGGGACCAGCCAACTAACAGACTGCTGAAGCTGTCATAGAAAAATATTCTCCCTTATTCAATGGGTTGTACTGAGGCAGCACCACTGTGCTACTACAGTCAATCAATACTTTCACCATGACATCATTAATGTTAAACCCTTGCTGTCATAACTGCAAACATCTGCAATACAGTTCATTTTTTCACAATTTATTTCTCTCCATCTGCTACCCATCGCCCACACGTCCAACGTCTCTGCTGACTGCTGTGATCGTTTACCTCATAAAATTGATTAAGACACTAATGCCTGCCATGAGAGACTTGAGGAAGTTGTCCAAGGTTGCTTCTCAGATTGAAACACTATCCATTATCCACCGGCAACATGCAATTAAGCTTTACAGATAGATGGCTGTCAGGTTGATGGCGCAGGATTTGTGGGTTCGAACTGAAGAGACTCATCCCCTGTGATAGCTGAACTGCATGAAAGCTTTAATACAGGCAGTATAAGAGCACAGGCTCTGATTTATGAAAACGTTTTTCAAATAATGATATAATGATGTACTATGGCCTGATATACAGTCCTTTATCCAGGGAGTTAATTTTTGCATGAGAAATCAAGCTCAGTTGGAGCAGTTTCACAACCTGTTTAAAGGAATGTGACATCTAAGTGCAATTTCTCCCCTTCTATGCTTTCATTTCTCCCTTTTAACATTGGGAAATTTTGTGATAACTATTTCATTACCTTCTGAAGTCAGGCATCTGAACTTCAAAGCTGATATGGATTCATTGCAAAGTATTCTGAAGAGACTTTCCCTCTCTCCCCCCTCTCTCTCCCTCTCTCTTACTCCTCTCTCCCTCCCTGTCTGTCTCTCACAAACTTTTTTATCTGCTTAAAGAGGTCTGTTGCTTATAGAATCAAAGCACCGCTGGAGCAAAGCCTCTCAATAATGCAGCACACACACCTTACCTGGCTATGGTTCACCGAAGGAGAAATGAAAAGGTTTGACTCTAAACCCCTGAGCAATTGTTAAATAACATTCATTTGAAGTACCTGTGGTATTATTGCATTCATTGCCACTGCCACTGAAAAAAACAGTGCTGTTTTTCCACACCTCTAACACAGCATCTCTATCTCCATAACACCAAGACTGTCAAGATATTAATATGACTCCCCCTGTCACCCAGTGTTAATCTTATGATAAAATTAACTCTATTTTGAATCATAATTAAGCCTGTGATGGAATACAGCATCCATTAATACTCCTGGCATGGAAACGTCAAAAAAGGAACTCCTGAATACATGATTGATGTGCCAATTATTCTCCGTCAAATAAGATAATATCTTACACTGTTATTATACTCTGCGCAAGTAATAGCTATCTCATAATTACAGTAATTATTCAACATGAATGTGGGAAAAAAAAAACACATGCCCCTTAAAACGACTGATAATTCAAACGTCATAGACATTTACAAAATTTAAGTGATCACAACAAAGGAATAATCCACTGCTGTTTATATAGGGCTCTCCTGGTAGTTTACTGGCTTACTGAAGAAAACTTGAAACATGATAATTCTCATGCACATTCTAAGATTATAAGAACAGATTTTTTTCTATTAATTTTAAAAAGATTTACAGATGCTCAAGGAAAGTAGACTGAAAAAATGACTAGGGATGCAGGTTAACGACCAATTTCCCTCACGGTTAAACAGAAATTTTAATTGCAACTAGTCGACTAGTCAAGAAAACACTCAGAAAACCATCTAAAGTAAGCTCAATTTAATGGATAAGGTAAGACATTTAAAATCAATGTTTTGCATGTATTTAGGAGCTATTTTGCCTAAACATTCTTCAAGATGATTAACATTACAGAGCCATTAAATTAAATGCTGTTGTAATGTGTGGCATGTTGCGCTGTTTATTATTTATAAGACTGAACACATTAGGAAACATGAGGCTGAGCACCAATCAGGACGTTATCGTTGTGTGACTTGGTACCGTGTATTCTGGCTCAATATGGTGCATTAACTTGTGGAAGCCTTTGCCTTCAAAAAAACATAGTGGCAGCAGATCACAGGGAATCATTTCAGTGATGAGTTGCGTTATCTGTTCTGACCAGTCGGTGTCACAGCCTCTGTGGGTTGAAGTAGCAAATGTTGTAGCACTTGTCTGCTGAGTGCTACGCTTGCTCTCCTCGCAGGTTTACATCCAGATGTATATATGCAAGCTTTTGCGTACACAGCTGACACACAATCTTGTTAACACTTTTGTCTTCATCACAATACTGCCATCCCTCTTTGTCCAACTCACAACCAACTTTTTCACCTGCTGAAGTATGCAGGAGGGGGGAGGGGCAATTGCCTGCAGTGGAGGCTGGGTTTCCACGGGATGCGTGTATGTTCCGGAATGGCTCCGCTGTGTGTTTGCTCCATGCGCCGTCGCCCGTCAACACCTACCAGCTGTGCATCAGAGCGCAGCACAGCCGGGCAGTTGAAGTCATGAGACTATAAGATTTTGTGGCAATTACAGAATCACGTGCAACCGTGGCCTCTGAGAACCTCTGATCTGTTGACTTCAGGCCTGGTTCTGCACATAATGATGTTTAATTTATGAATTAGTGAAATATGATCTGGCATCAACACAGACTACTATTTTCTGAAACTAACCGGATGTTTTAAGGTTGTATCTGTGTCTGACTTCCTGTCCTGTTTAATTTGCTGCTGAATTCATCCGGCAAAAATAGAAGTCTTACTTATCTGCTGTTGAAGGGCTCCGGATCACCGGAGCTGCAACGGAATCGAAACACAATGCAGCTGCAGTCAGTGTAAGCACACACATTGACCAGAATTGAAAGGTATCAGCTCCGCTGCCGTTCTGGAGTGGAGACGCACCGCACACGCATCTGCTGGGGTTTAGGGGTAAAATTGAGATGCAACAGTGAACCAGTGTTCTAGATTGTTAATTGAATAATTACTAACTGACCGGTATTTTTGGTGCTGACTGAGGGAATGAGTGTTTAAACATTTAACTGACTAGTCACCTGCATCCCTAAAAATGACACTAGGTAAGAATAAATGACACTAAATCTAAAAGTAGGAGTATCATGTCTGTGTGTTAACCGTGACTGAGTTATGACTCTGAAGAGTGGGTTTTTTACACAAATTGCAGCAATCAGGCACTGAGGGTTTTAGAAGAGCTTAATAACCTTCCTGATTTGCATCACAGCCACTGCTGGGAAAGCCATGGGAATCAGTTGGCCAGACTACAATGACTAACTTCCAAATGTTTTTAGACCACCTGCATGCACCTGCAACTTTCTCCTACTACAGTATCTCGGTCACATTTTTCACTCCGTGCCCGCCATGAAGTCTCTCACCCCACCTCAGGAAAGCAAGTCTCACAGTTTGACAACATCTGCTGTAGAGTCCTTTATCTGATTAGGAAATACAACTTAGAGACAGAGGTTTCTTGCTGTCAGCACTCTGTGCCCTCAGATTGACAAACTCAAGGTTGGTGGCTTTTCATCTACCGGCAAGAAAACGACATCAGGGAAGGAGTGTAGGCTAACCTTAGCAATACAGTCAAACATATATGTATGTCTTGTGCATCTACAGGCATATTTTGCTGACATGCAAATACACCACAGTACAAACACTATGTTATACAGTAACAAAGCAAGTCATGGACTCCTAAACAACATGACAGATGCCACCTCATCCTTCATTCCAGTCCTGAAGCAATGCCACTCGCATTGGCATGCCCAACCAAAACCCAACCAGTCCACCACCTGATGGCCCTGGTCCCCCAAAACAGTTTCAGGTGCCAGCAGGTGGCTTGAAAAGAACACACAGGTGTGACTTTAATATTGCCAGGTTTCCAAAACCAAATAACCCAACAAGGTCTCCTGAATAATTTGAGGCAGAGCAACTGTGCATTCAAATCCAGCCTGTGCCCCAGCCAATGTGTTAGCAGCATATCTAAATTTATGCCAAGGTCGAGCCACAACACGTTCGTGAGTCACCCTGGATCACTGTAATTAGACTCTGACTACAAACAGTGTTTTGTTTTTGTCCAGTACTTAAGCTAAATGGAAGTTATGATCTGTGTCACAAAGAGATCCCAGTGAGATAAGATCATTTCCTAGATCCTAGATCAGCTTCCTGTAATAGCATATTGAAATAATCAATGTAAAGTGAACGTCCAGGCTCAATTCATCTTTTCAGTCATACATGCAGCAGCAGATATATTAATTGGAAATCAGACAGGGAACTTGTCAAGTACATGTAATCAAACAATAGATGGTGGAGTTGGTGGTGTTGCAGTGCTGTGGGGGAATTAGCTGGAGATTAACTCATGCCTGGACAATTGATGATTAACAGTTGTGTCATTCACCTTTGCATTATATCGTATTGGATATCTGATAGGATGAAAGCAGCTCTTTTTGAACTGTCATGGGTCTGCCTTTAAATTGTGAAAGCACAGCAGCAGTACTAAAATTTCACATTCTTAAGTATTCAGCAAAATCTCTGTCTATATAAACTGGAGGCTGATAGTTCATTCAGCTGCTGAATCATGCTTGATAAACCCTTTTAATGCTAGACCACTCCAATCAGTTCTGCAATGATTACAATGCATAAAACAGAGAAAGGTGTTTGGAACTGATGGAAATGAAGGGTGCATTTACGTGTGCTAGGGGCCCCCTCATACTACCTGGGACCAAAATTAACTATAGGTCCTAACTGACACTGTGTTTTGGCAATTTGGTTAAAAAATGTTTATTAAGTAAAATGCATCAAGTAAATTTTGAAATTCAGTGACCAAAACACAATGGCCCTCATTTATCAAACAACTGCACAACAGATAATGGGTGCACAACTGGTGTACGGTCATTTCCACACAAAGTTCGGCACTATCAATATGTGGGTACGATCAAATCTCATGTCAAGTCTTAAGTCGTGTATGGAAGTTTCTGAGTTAGTGTGGACTTGAGCAGCACAGTAAATTCTGTCTTTGTGAAAAAAAGATACTAAACCAAACCTCCACACTTGTCATTTAAACACGAGTATGCATGTATTCATCATTTAAAAATATCTCGGCTGAGTATATGGCAAAATATTTTATTGTATTTGTTTTGCTTGTACTCCAAAGTTTGTTTAATAGCCTACTTTATTTAGTTATTTATTTTTGTTGTTATTATTTTTCTTCTGTCTCTCATAGCCTACATTTTGCAACATGAACTGTCATTTTCATTGATATATAAGGCAATGGACAGATCCAGGATGTATGAGTTAATCGTAATTTCTATTCATTTATTAGGTCGATTTTTAGCCTATAAATGATATTTAAACCTTAACTGAAGTTTAATCATCTACTGCAACACTGTTCTTTGCTTCAGAGGCTTTTTTTGATGACAGCATTTTTCTGGGCCCCTGTAAAGCCTCTTTTGAGACTGTTTAAGCAAAACATTTTGTTGTTTAATTCTACTGAGGACACTAGGTGGTGTCAGGTTCCATCTCTGAAAAGTTCCTATTCTTTACGATGGACGAGGTTTCTGAACTGAGAATATTTAATGGCATAACATTCAAATGACGAGTGATTTCAGCCACAGCATTTATCAACACCTGATCAAGTTTTCCACCATGTCCAATTAATGAGATACAGACATTTCATTAATCGCAAGTGAGACCTCAACCCCATCATAAGATAATATCTGCACTCGGATCAACAGGTTTTAGGATTGTTTGATAAATGAAGGCCAGTGAATTTAGGGCCTATGAAACCATGAAGATTCTAGGTACAGGTTTTGCAAACATAAGCAAATTGCATCCAAAAGAAAAAAATAGCAGATTCATCTGTTAAAACCAGACAAGGACCAATATGCATTTTCTTAGGATAAAAAAAGGGACCCTGAAACAAAAGGGAGCCCAGAGATACCATACAGGCATTAAAGAAAATGACATGCAGACCAGAGACCTGCAACAACACAGCAGAGCTGATCTGATTATACTGAATGTAATTTAACCAGGTCCGAGACCTGGGTTGAGTGGACCATTGGGCCATACTCAGTGTTCTTTATCCAGAAGGACAGGGAGAAGTGTATTAAGAAATCTACTGAAATACATCAGAGAACTGTCCATATTCATTAGATAAACTATCCGTCCTGGTATTGTACTGAACCTCCTGAAAGAGAGAGAGAGAAAAAAAGTCCTAATCCCCGCAAATCAGCCTAAGAACTGGCCACAGATCATGTAAATACTGAACACCCATAAGACACTCCACGTCTAAGAACTAGGACACAATATAAAACCCAGGGCCTGGTTTTGTCTATACAAACTAATATTGTTGGAAATAACAAATGCCAGAAAACCTCCTCAGAGAACAGGAAGTATTGATGGAACACATTTTATAAAGAGAACAGAAAAATACATTGTATGAAGCTACCTCAGAGGTAGATATTTTCAGTTTTTGTGGGAAATGATAGATGATTTGCCTCTCTCTTCCCTTTGGTATCCTTCTGCTATGAAGCACCATGCATCAGCCTGGTTGGTAAACATTGGCATGCTGTGTGCAGCATACTGCAGTTTTAAGTGATCGGTGGTGAAATATTTTGTCATTTTGCCTGTTGAAACTCAGGCATTTTGCAGCTTGAGTTGTCAAACTGTAAGATAATAGACCCTGTTCGCTTGTGGTGAAAACTGAAAGACTCAAATATTGTGACAAAAAAGTGCCAAACATTTCATCTTCATCTCTCCAGACACTGACAGATATCAAATGTTGTATCAGCGATGTTGCTATAGGTAAGACTACAGGACCCTGGAGGCGCACTATCTTATGAATAGTGACTTTGAAGTGGTGTTGGAGGGGTTTGTTTTTTAAGACAAAATAGTTATACATTACCACAGTTGCGCTTGTTTCTCAAAAAAAAAAAAAAAGTATTACTTGTTACTCCTTTTAAAAGTAATATAATTACTTTACTTACTACACTATGCCAAAAAGAATATGTTACAGTACTCATTATATTGATTGCTGTTACATTTCACAAAATTGGTGATTGCATATTTTCTCCTCAAAACTCAGACCTGCCATGTGCCCCTGTGATGCGCAGCTGAAGCCTAATTCACAGGGGTAACTATTATCTGTGGATGTCAGATAATTTGTAATAATTGCAGAGGACTTCTGTGATCAGGAGGCTGAACACGATTATTAGGAAATCTGGTTCTGTCCTCAGTGTCACCCTGGACTCTGTGGAAGACGTGGCCAATAGGAGGATGAGGACCAAACTCCTGGCCATCATGGACAATCCCTCAACATGATCCTATGGCAGAGCAGTTCCCTATCTAGGTCTCTTAAGTAATATTCTCATGGCATCATTCTAAGGTACTCAAAGTCCCATTAAAACACAACTCTGCAGGGTCAAATGGACTTGTGAGCAAATACAAAACAAAAGTCTAAGTGGTAAAGGGACTTCCTTTCATATCTTATAAATAACAGTGCAAGTTTTAGTGGTCCAAACAGATAAACAAATGCCAATGAAATGGCTTTGACATTGCTAGCAGCCAACAGGGGGAAAAAATGGAATGAAGAAGCCAAGAGGGACCCTCCCAAACAGGAATACACTTCTGCTTAGGAGCTGGCCCTCCACAGTAATGAGGGTCTCTTGTCCTTCTCTTCAGAGACCCTCTCATTATCCACGTGCCAAGCCTCACAGGATCTTCCCTACAAATGGTGATGCCAGTTTTCAAAAGAATTAATCGGTCTGTAGGCGGTGCTTTTATATGTGTTATCTGTTATCTCAGACAAAACCTGCTCCAGAGAGGGTTAGCTGTATGCATAAGTAACCATGGTGATGTACTCCTGTAGGAGGTGAGGCACCGGAAACCCAGAATTTCACCTTAAGTTACCTTGCAAACTGTAAATCCTGCTGCCGCAATACACTGCATGTTGATATGAACCTAGTACAACACAGTACAAAAGACAAGCCTTCTCAAGATCAACATTTGTACCCCTTTATCCTTCCGGATTTAAACTGCCCGCCATAAGAACTTCATCCTGAAGATGCTTTTGCCAGCTGTGTCAGGTATTGACGTTTGAAGACTTCACTGGCTTTGTTTGAACTGTAACCTGTCTGGATACTGACGTAACTTAAATTATGGACGGATTCACTGAGATTCACTGATGATGGCATATGCTTGTGCTGCCTAAAATCAGGTATTTGCATCTTTGTGTAAGCTTGAGTAGAACATCTGAAGTTTTAAGCTTTTGGTGAAATTATTGCACCAGGTGTTTGTCTGTTATTGTCAGAATTGTTAAGGTCACAATTTGGCATTTACGTGTCCCTGTGTTTAATCTACTATCTCCACTGACAGTAAACTTCTCTTTCAATGTTCAAGGTCCATTTATTTTATTATTATTATTATTATTATTATTCTACAACAGAGGAATGCATGACAAAATACAAGTTGTTATTGTACATGAGAAAAACTATTTGCCACCACTTTCATTCTGTTACAGTAAGAGTATTATTGTCAAGTTTGTTTTTCTCAGCAAACATTAAATGTGAAGAGCACTGCTGTACCCTTCCTCATCATGTTATAAATCCATCAAATCTGGATGTGCACACAGCATATAGTCTGTATTTTGATGGAATCAATGCAACCGTCTTCTTTCCAGCCAATTTTACACAAAAGGTTTTAAGGGTTAGGATAATTTGTTGTTTCTGTGACCATTTTCCATCTAGATAACTATCTAGTAAACACTTTTTTAAAAATATAATGGTAGGAACTGCCAAATTTCTTGTAAACTTATTCTTGCTGACATATTCTGCACATTTGCATTTAACTTGGTACAACATGCTGGTGTTGCTTCACTTGCCTTCTTTCATGTGCTGCTCCAAATATTCAGTTTTAGTTCTCACACCATTGCTGTACGCATACTGCAGCCATCTTTTGGCTAGTGTTTTTAACACAGACTGCTCTTTTCCCAAAGTCTTGTGGGGCATGCTTTGAATGTCTTTAAGCTCCTGTGAACTCATTAGGAATCTGTTCTGTGCACCTCAGTGAGTCTGAAACCGCATTGTGCTAGGATCATCAGTAAGTAGGTGTAAAAAATAAAGTAATATCTTGTTTTTTGTTTGTTTGTTTAACCAAGACTGCTTTCTGTATTTACAGTTACCATAAAAGCTGATTGGATTCTTCATCCAAAGAGCAGGGACATGGTTGACGCAAAGCTGTAATATGTTGATTTAAAAGTGACCTGCATAAATCACAAAGCAGTGTGCAATAAAAAAAAGGGCTCTCTATAAATTGAGTGGTGCTACTTCCCACTTTTTGTCTGAGTGAAATGTTATTTTCTGGCATTAATGGAAAGTCTCTCAATAGAAGCAAGAAATCTCCCATGGTCAGTAGGTTTGTCCTACATTGCAGTGAGGAATGTAGATACAACTGGACAGACTGCTGGCTGATGTCATTTTCAAGACTCCCTAGGCATTTTACTTTTGGTTGACAGTAGAAGCTGCCAATGCACAGAATAGCTTGGTTGAGCTTCACAAACTGGACTAAACCTGTCACAATCCAGTGTTCTCCCAAATGTCACTTTTCGGCTCTCATTAGGCATTCCAGTTGCAAGTAGTAAGTACTTTGTCATTCCGTTAGCCGTCGCCTTGAATTGACATTTCACTCAGTGTCTCTCATTTCATTCAGTATTCTTTGGAGACTGTCTTCTTCTCTGTCCCTTCATTTCCAGCCATGCCATTTCACCTTTCTGTCTTGCTGGAAACTGATAAGCCAGCCAGGACAAAAAATTAAACTGCCAAATCAATTAGAGCTCCTCAAAGGTGCACATTCATTTTCATGCTTGCTCATCACGCCCTTTTCTACACTTGTCTGCTTCCATTCTTGGATTATTGGCTGCACTTTTGCTATGTGCCAACCTGCAAATTTGACAAAGGATAAAAAGGGTATGCTGGATATAAAGACCTGTTTTAAGATAGTTACAAATTTACAGACTTTAAAAAAAAAAAAATTCATGAAAGAAAAGGCAGGCTTCTTTGGCTTTTTTAAACTATGACAACAAGCTTTCCCTAACTTGGACCACATTTTAGAGCCTATACTAAAACCTTGTTGTTTTAACACTTTAAACGTCTTGCCATGCCATCGTCAGAATGCCGTTGTTACCATGATATTAGAATTTGCTCTAAACACTGTCGTTCCCAGAGCTCTTAACATAAAAAAGACTCTTAGTTTTGTTATTCATTCTTTTCAAACAAGGCTCATTTTGCAGTATCCATCCAGTTTTGATTGTCAATGATTAGCCTGGTCTGCCCTTCCCCCACAGGATTCAAGTTGCATAAAATGTGTCCAGTGTTAAGTGTGATATTGACAGCAAGAGCTGCTGTATTGCTGGATGAAAGACCATGTATTACTGTTTTAAAAATCATTGTTGATTGTATTTTTTGTTTGGCTGATTTGTTTTTAGATGGGTTTGCTGCAGTGGCATAGCCAGTGATGTTGTGATGGGTAGGCCTTGCATATAAATATGTGTTAGACATAAATCTTATATCATAGCCTTTACTAAGCACTGGTGAGCAAACACATAGTAATGATCTAATGTTAAATCATCTTTCTTGCTGGTACAGAACATCATTAAGTGGGGTTCAGAAGTGTTACAATGTCATCACTGTGATTTCTTTGAAATGAAAGAGGTAAGGCCTGGGCGATAAAGCGATAGTGATATATCGGTGATAGACACGTCTCCAATACAAAAAACACAAGAATTTGATTAAAAAAAGTTTGATAGTTAACCCAAGGCTGCATAAAAAACAAACAAACAAAAAGAAATAGGCTTCTCCACACTGGCTTATAAACAGCCTATCATGCCTGTAGATAATGGAGTGTGCTACAAGTGACAGGCAAAACATCCAATCATTTAACAGACACGCCTCGAGGTTGCACACTCCCCGCCTAATAAAGCCTATCATGTCCCTTGACAATAGGCAGTGCTAGTGATGCGAACAGCCAATGGGTTTGCTTTACAGCACACAACACATAAAACAACAACACAGAACCAAGAAAGAAAGTGCAGAGGGAGAGGACGTGCAGTGGAGTCGGGTGATATGTCAAACTTTTTCAACCAGCCACCACCAGCCCCTCAAGTAGCGATGTGCCAGCACATGCAGTGTGTAATCACTGCTATTACAGTGTACACTGTACACGGAGCGTTGGAGCACAAAACATTACAGCATTTTTTTTTCTTTCACAAGACAAGCTTCATACCCGTGCTGTGGAGCGCACAGGCGTGAAACGATGGGTTGGTGCCTGAAAAATGTGGGTACGAAATGCTGCGCATTGCCAACAGTTTTTGCACTCGTGTAATTGTTTGCCTGTAATCATCGCTTATAAATTATTAATCTCAGCTCTTGTGAGTAGAGCTGCACTGCTCATCAACGTACTCAGGCAACTTGCACACAGAGCCCCACTCCACAGGTGGTCTGACCCTAAATAAGTATTTATTTTGATGGATAAGCCACATGTTACTTTGCAACCTCAGTGGTAGTGTTAGCATTAAAATTATTACCTGTGTGCCTTGGAAATAAAATGATTCAAAGTAAAGTGGTTGAAGGCAAACTTTTTCCTCATTTTTTAATTTGTATTTATCAAATAAATATTAAAAATATCAAATATCATTAAAGACAGGTCATGAAAAATCATCAGTAATTATCGATATCGACTGATATAAAATATTTTATATCGATATACTTTTTAGCTGTATTGCCCAGCCCTAGTAGAGATATACACTTGAAATGACTTGGCAACATGCACGTCCTGTTATTTTATTTTACTTTTTGTGTGTTGTACCCTATCAGGTCTGGATCTTCAGCAGTTACCACATAATGTGCACAGGGCCTCTGCAAAGTAACTGCATAGATATGAAAGGGAACACAGCATATCTTTTTATTTGGATGATAAACATTTAGCATAGCTTTATCAGTCACTGATTGTGTAGAATGGAGTGACCTCGATTCAGGCTGACAGGATGGTGCATTTACCTGCAGGAACTTTGTGACAGGGTTCACCTGGACCCGATCCCTCCTCAGATGTAATGGAACTGGGGACTGAGGTTAGCAGACTTGCTGATCTCAGTTTGGAGTTGTTCTCTCAAGGGATTTTTTCTCCAGTCTGTAGTCTAATTTGTCAGTTTTGAAACCTGATTGGCCGCGTCTTGTTTTCTCACAGTGTTGCCATCTGTGCAGGGGTTTGAATATGTTTACCTGCAACAGTACAAATTAGCAAGTTTTATCATTAACTATGTGTTTAACCCATAAAAAGACCCGTTGTTACACACCATACCTTAAAGACTGTCCTTTGCTTGCACACTTAATGATATTCATACATGCAGTTACTGAAAAGTATGCCACGGTCACACTACTACTGTGTTAACTGTAATATTATAACACACTTTACATTGCCACCAGTAAAAACAGCATTAACCAACGATGTAATGCTGATATAAGCCTCAAGTATATTTATCATTTTGGATGTTGAAGACAAATGTGTGTATGTACATACATATATATATATATATATATATATATATATATATATATATATATATATATATATATATATATATAAAACAATTCAGCCTTCTCGCACTTCCTGTAAAAAGACGTCTTCTTTTTCTGTTTGCTTTTCTAAGGTTTTGGATATATTTTCTTTTTCATTACAAAATCCTTAAAATCAGACATTAAAAAAAAAAAGTTATGATTGTCCTCTTCTTGAGAGATAAGCTGTTTCCTTTCAATGCACAATTTTTTCAAAGCTTATTTTTACTTTTTCCTGTCAGCTGGGAATGTCATAGCAGGACAGTTATAGTGGATATATCTTATACACATGCTTGGTGGCTGTTTTGGCTTTGCTGAATAATAAGTGACATGTCCACAGTATCTGACACCATTACTCATCTAGTACGGACAGCTGATGCAAAAGGCAAATTTCACGACAGCAGTACAGTACAGTAATGAGTAATTTAAGCTGGAGGCAGTTCTGTGGACATCGTTTTGTTTGGCACCATTTTTTGTGTTTGGTGC
>JAPQLA010000013.1:19123597-19134663 GCA_029822935.1 Naso vlamingii | reverse complement strand
TTTGTGACGTTCGTCGTGTCAGAGGTTTCCTCATCTACCTTGACTTGAGCTCATGATGTCCTACATCCTTCATCAACATCTGTCATGGAAAGGCCATGAACTCATGGCTTTCAATCAAAGCGGATGTACGTGTTTAAACTGTAATTGGCTCCAAAGTGGGAACACTTAGTTGTGGACTACATTTTTCTTGTCTCAGAACATGTCATCATATTACAATATCAGATACCGGTTTACCTTCCGCTGCTGTTGGTGAAGGCGCTTGTATCCCGGCCTTGATGGATTAAGTTTTTGTATTATTACTGAGCATGACTGCAAATGGAGGATCTACAATGAAAGCCTCACATGCTGCTGTAGAAATCTGAGGCACTTTCTGCTATCAAATCCCGTTAATGTAGCATTGATGGAAAGATCCTGACATTATGCCACATTGTGCAAATTTAGCCAGCTGATGACAAAATTCATCCACATGTGCAGGGAACACAGACAACAGCTTTTAATATGGTTATTAATGTATTCACATACTTTTGGTACAGGGAACTTGATTCAGAATCACAAAAGAAAGGTTGGCAATGCAGTGGAATGGATTTGAGTTTGGACTGAAGTTGGACTCGTCATGAGTCTGATGACTTTAGACTTGAGAAGATCAAGTAGGACTCACAAGGACACAGTGCAGAACACTGGCCAGACAGGCTGCTGCGGTTTACAAAGAATAAAAGGAAACATTTAGCTCAGACAAAACAAATCAGTTTAACTAATATTAATAACACATCCTGGCACACATGATTATCTTTGCATAGAACATTGTAGAACGAAACTGTTTGCCACCAAATCAGGTAATTTTGAATCCAGTTCTGACGGACAGTCACTCTGCACACAATTTTTTGTCATTTGGACTAAGCTTTAGTTTTATAGTAAAAAACTGGCCAAATAACTGTTTCAACTGCAATAGTCCATGCAATTTTTACCGTTTCACAGAGGTCTGAAAGTCTTTTGCTGTAACTTTAATTAGCCCAACTAACTTTCAATCACACTGACTGTGAAAGCAACAATAACTCAGAGCAGTGTCTGCAATTCCAACCTGAATTTAAAATCTAAGAAAATGAGACAAAGTCCGGGTTAAAAATGTAATGGACAGCAATTGGTGGTATTTTTAAGAGCAGATGACAAGACAACCTAGACTATTAACAACTATTTAATAACTTACTATTTCAAGTGTTCTTTAAGTGTACCTTGAAAGTAAAGATCTTCATGGGTCCAAAAAGTCATACCTGAACCCACATAGACCCGGAAATATTGTACCCAGAACCGAACGGGACCCATCTACTATTAGGAAGTTTGGACCCGGATCCGAGTGGACCCGAGAAGACTCTGAGCCTTGGTCATTTTTTGACATGCCAGACCCAAACCTGGCCGGGACGCACAGACCCAACCTGCACCGATGTCAAAGCGGATTGCTTTTTACAAGTTAGCCTCAATAAAGACTGCTACACGTAGCATGTTGAGTCTTTGTTGGAGCAATTAACAAATAAAGTTGCAGAGTAACTCAAAACTTTGTGTCTTACCTAATGTAACGTTAGCCCTCTTCTGTACCTGTCCATGACACATCTAATCCATCCTCCTTGTTCAAAATACATCCATCAGGATTTCTGCTAATGTTATTCCTCCTTCTTTTTGCTGATAGAAATAATGTTAGCGTGCAGGCTAATGGCTAATCTACTCAGTGTCAGTGTTTAATCTTAAAAATCCACTTTTTATCCTGTGACAGATGACAAACGCAACTCGTTTAGAATCAGCTGTGCAGTCTGAAGCATCTAACATAGCAAAATATGTACAACTTAGGTTGTTTGCCCTTTTGAAATATAATTAGGATTCACAGCTGTTTACGTTAGCATTATTAATATAACTCTGCTCTCTCTGAACTCCGACCTGGAAGCCCTAAAGTTACACAAACATTAAATCAATGATACCACCTTGTGGCCAGAGATGCACTGAAGATTGCTTGCAGTTGCTTGCTGTTGCACTTAACACACACAATAAAAGCAGGATAACTCCACAAAATTAGACTTAAATAAAAAATCACCGATAGTGGTGGGTCCAAATGGATCTGACATCTCAAAGACAGAGATCCGAGACCTGTGGCAAAGGGTGCCGACCCTGAACTAGACTAGCAGTAATTTTTTATGACTGGATCCTAGACCTGGCAGGGTCCAGGGCAGAACCTCAGGTAATCCTGGGGTTGGACATAACCGAAGACCTCTACTTGAAGGGTCTCATCGAATTCCAAAATGAGTTCTAGAGTTTCTGCTCTGTGCAGTCTCATTCAGAGTGCACACGAGGATATATTACAGACTGGTTTTGATCCATATCACATTACAGACGCATTTAAGTTTAATATCATTGCCTCTGGTCATATTTAAATGACAATTTAGAGGTCTTTTTAATGTGTATTTCAATAGCACTACTAAGCTGCCATCATATTATGCAAACCGACGATGATAAGCTTTTCACTGCAGTATATAATGACACATTTCCTCCGCCACCATAGCTTAAGATTACAGGGTTTTATGTGTCATATGAAGTCCATGACCTGAGTTTAACCTCCTATGAGTGTTTGTTTTTGCAAAACTGATGACCGCTGGATAAACTCATTTAAATATTTGGTTTTATTAATATGTTTTTATTGGTCATGCATGTCTATCATCCAGGGTCAGGGCTCTCACATGAAATCTTATCCCGTCACAGTAAGAGTCTAATACAATCACAGCAACAGAGGGTGGTCTAGTCCGTGCTTCAGTTTAAATGATGACCATTTTCTCTTCATCTCACGTTAATTTAGTCTTAGCAACTCAATGAAGCTTTTTTGATGCACAATAATTGCGGAGCACTTTTTACAAGAAGTCAATTTGAGATTTGCATGAAGAACGGCAGCGTTTCATGGCAGAAGGGTTTTGAAATAAAGAGACAAGCGATTGAAATTGAGATACTTGCGAGCGGCCGCAGCTTTGGCTCAGAAGGCACTCATGCGATAGAAATGAAATATAAATGGAAACATAATAGAGGTTTATTCCGACAGTGTCATTGAAAACTTTCACATGGCTGTGACAGGCCAAAAACTTACTTCAGAGAGCAGGTACTTATTTAGATTAAAAAGACGTCTTGATGAGTTGAAACATTTAAATGAAAGAGAATGATTATTCTCTATGAAAGGTTTAAAACTGACATTTTTATTTGTTCTTTAAAGGACACACAGCTTCACTTCAGTGGCAGAAAAATACCTTTTACAGCAGATGATAAATGCCAGGATACTTATTTGTAATAGGCATTCAATCTTGTCGATCTTTTAGTGCTTCCAAATTCAAAAGTCAGTTTGTATAAAGTATTTTTACATGTTGAAACCAGACTGGAATTTATTCTCTGTGGAGAAGGTGAGTTTTGTCATGGATAACCTGGACGCAGCACAGAGATATTTTCTGAAAAGAAGAAATGAGTTATATTGTCATTCTTTTCCATGAAAGACGTGAAAGTTTTTGCATGTTGCAGCATCCATGCTTCTTAAGTCGTTTTCATTTTTAAAAAAAAGAGAAAAAAACCCAAAACATACTAATCTTAATGTAGGTATTGTAACAATGTTAACTATAATATTTATTAGTTTAAATTTGTACCCTATTCACCTGTAGGGTCTTTAATTAATTAAAATAAATACTTAAAACCATTAATGAGCCCGTTTACATGACCACAATAATCTGATAACTGAGAATAATCAGGTAATGATAATAATCTGATTTGATGTGTTTACCTGCACTTTAGTAATCAGATAGCTGAAAAAACATGTTTACATTCAGTCAATTATTTGGATTTCTTTTAAAGTACACAATGTAAAACTGTTTCCAATCAAAATATCCTGTACACTTCTGGAGTCTCTGCTGGTCAGGGCTGTTCTTATGTGGGAGTCGTTGCTCATTGTGACTTTGTGATAACCTGATCTCAGAGACCTCCAACAGGATCTGTCTGTTGGCCACTCCTTGTGAAGTTGGTCTCAGCCATTTTCAGAGAAACTTTCTTCAGTATGTGTCCATTTCAGTACTTCTGTCCATCCATAAGATGAAGCATATTAAGGTTTTTCATTCATTTTTTACCATAAAATTAGTTTTTTGATTGCTCCAAAAATGCTTTCTACCACTGCTGCTCACCATGTTTACTGAACACATGCACAGATGTCAAAGCCAGAAAGAGATCGGTTAACGGTATGCTGTTTACATGACGACTTGAATAATCTGCTAACTCCAGTAATCAGATAATGGTTGCTTTGTTGGTATGCATGTAAACATGCTCAATATAAAATTGCAAGAACTATACTAGTCGATTAGACACTCGACCCCAGGAAGCTGGGTTATAATAAAAAAAACCCATTTTGATAGCCTCACAGGATTTTCTATAATGAAACGATTGAAAGTAATTAAACCATTTCTTCAGTCTTATTTGTCAGTGTGACCCTGCTTTCCTGAATGCAGCAGTTACTGTGCTCAGAGCAGAGTAGAGCATCTGTCCTCCAGTGAGACTCGCTAACTTTATCCTCCTCAGGTGACATATATAGACTGCACAGCCAGCCCATATAACCACTGTGAAGTTTGTAAAAGAGGAGGCTGAAATTGATGACTTGAAACAGTCCCAATTAATCCTGCTTCACTGCTAAAGACGTCTCCTTGATACAATAGAGGATGCCAGGTACATCTGTGAAGTCATGATGTAAGAGTCATGCATACATGCAGACAGCGAAAGCTATGGCTTCTAATTCTGCTCATTAATCACCTGTCTGTCGAACATCCTCCAGAGAAAAGCGCCCGCTTCCTTCAAGGTAATTACAGAACCTGAAGGAACGCTCTCTGCTGCAAATGCTCATAAGTAGCCATCTTATCCCTCTCTTGCCCTTCCTTTTTTGTCTCGGCCATGGAGTTGATAGCTTCCACGTCCTCTGGAGAAACTTCCTCCTCCTCTCAAGTTTTTTCTGCTGCACTGCTCTTGCTTCTCTTCAGCTTTGTAGTCAGCAGACTTTTTTCCGGGCACATATCCATTTGGCATCCGATGTGGTATAAATAAATTATAGCCTCTAAAATCAATGCCCAGTCCATGATGTAGGTTGTAGGCTTAGTGCTTACCACCGTGCTAGAATTATGTCACTGAGGCTCGAACAGGAGGATTTCTTGAGCCTCAGAGTTATGCAGTGGTTCATTATTTTTGTATTCTTGATGTTGTTTTCATTTTTTTTTCCTTTTTTCCCTGCTGAAAAGCTATTCCAGGCCTTCTGACATTTATTATTTGTCATAAGTTTTCATGGGTAATATTAGTTTTACTGTGGAGACTGATGGTGGTTTTGAGGCACTATTTGTCTCAGGATGCCGTTAGGTTGTCACACAGTATCCTGGTCTGAACCAGTTTTTCTTTTGCTTCACTGCCGTATCCGGATGCTCTCTATAATTTCTCTACAGAACCACTCAAAGAGTCTAAAAATAAATCAAAAACAGTTGCAAAAATGTCAACTTTGTGCATTTATTTTTAAAGCCAGAACAGTAGCAATGCAGTCACTCAATCTGCAAACTGTGTGTTGATGTTGGAATGAAAGATTTATAACCATCAGCAGAAACATGATGCTCTTTTTTTTTTTTTGGTACTAATTTCATAGCTGGCTTAATAGTTTCTGAGACTTACATAAAATACATCTTTAAATGTGTCCATAGAGTAGCTGTCTGAGAGCAGTACTCAGCAGGGCACTACCACTTTGCTAATGCATTCTTTCTCTTTCTCTTTCTTTCTGTGTTCCCAGATGGAAATGATACCAGAGCCTGATCCTGATGACGAGGGAACAAAAATAAGTGTAAGTCCAAGAACATGTCATGTATTCCTGGTTGTAGCTCCGTGTTTCTCAAACGTGTAATGTCGTGAGCCCAGTTTGCAGTGTTGCATTCCAGGAAAACACAACAGCAGCTGATTTCCCCGAATAATACACCTTCAACCAGAGAAAGGAGCTAATCAGTGAAATCAGTGGCAGCGTATTATTACTGTCAGAGTGGTCCCCTTCC
The DNA here is from genome assembly GCA_029822935.1 of Naso vlamingii. Taxonomy (NCBI): domain Eukaryota; kingdom Metazoa; phylum Chordata; class Actinopteri; order Acanthuriformes; family Acanthuridae; genus Naso; species Naso vlamingii. The sequence goes on along the minus strand of JAPQLA010000013.1, from coordinate 19,128,586 downwards.
TGCACTCGTGGCCCGGCAACTGTTCCGCCCCTTTTTTCTGCCACTCTGCATGAGCTTTCTGTGCAGCACACAGCCCGCCACTAAAAGACTTAAATGGAGTCAGATAGTCAAAGAGTCACGTCATGTAAAGGACAGGTCAGAGAGCTAAGTGATGTCTTTTCAAATAGATTCAAGTTTATTACAATTTAGGTCATTATTTCTATGGGTAATGATAACATTGTATCACCAGAAGAAACATTGATCGAGGAAGATGTGTTTCTCGTCCTCTGACTTCTTTTAGTAATGTAGCTACATTCCTACTCTGATATCCTGGAGTAATTCACTTGGTACAGTGGAAACGTTACAAACTGAAAAAATAAGATTTAAAAGAACAACACTACCATCGATCAAACACACTAAGGTTTCTCTTGTATTAAAAATGTTCCACTTTCAACATGCACAGCTTGAAGGCAGGTCAGCACATATACATATTTTACAAATTATGCAGCAGCCTGCAAGAAAATAAACATCAAGGCTGCTACAATTAGAGAGTTTTGCAGTTGTAGAGATCTTCATGTGCATGGCCCAGAGCAGATGCGCCATCACAGAGCTCAAGACTGAACCCATATTTCTTTCATGTGCAGCCCAGAAACTACTAGAAAGTACTAATTCGCAAAAAATTTGTTTGTTTTGACATACATGTCAATTTTAATTTTATTATTATTGTTATTTAATAAAAATCACTCTGAAAAGTAGTAAGGTAAGTTAAGATTCTGTGGACTTAAAAAAAAAAACTGGTAGTGAACTTAATGTGGGCATACAGTATAACATCATTCCTTTAAAAATATCTGGTAAAAGAAAACAATGGGAATGATCATTAAATAGTAGTCAGTCAACAGTAGTCAGGTGTGGTTCATTATAGCAAAGATCTTCTAAAATTACCAATAAATATTTCCGTTGGTCCAACCAGCCTGTCCAGTCTGATCTGTCTCACATAGATGGGTGAGTGATGCGCAGCTCCCAGAGCTGGATTAATTCTCCACCCCCAAGTAATAAATGCACACATGCACAGTTGTTTGCAAGGCTGCAGATTCTCTCAGAAATTTCAATTGCAAATTTCCCTATGGGGATAATAACAATCTGTAATCTTACATTATCGTGTTGTCTATTTTGCCTCTTAATTTTTTGCCATTGTCCTCAGGGAAATTAGTTTGCGTGAAAACATACTGTTAAAGAAAGTGTGCCTTTTTTTTTCCTTTGTTTTGTTTTTTTGCATTATACAGTATATTCTTAGTCAATGAAAGACATTTGACTTTATCCTTATGTGTTATGTTATATCCTTACTCTGATCTACTGTATATCTACAGTGTTGATATATTGAACAGGTCCCACAAAACTAAAAGTCACACAGATAATGCCGATAATCGACTTTATGATAAATATATATGTATGTATAATGATATGCTTAAATGATAATTAACTATGTATAATGAAATTGCTGTATAATAGAACACATACAGATGCTTCAAAAAAAAAATCCATCTCAAGTCATTACTGGCAAAAATTTTGTGCTCAAGCCGGTTGGCAAAAAGATATTTGCTCCTGTGTGACTGGTATAAAAAGGTAGTACGGAGCCCCAAGGTTCATTACAGCATGGAAAGAAACCCTGTATGCTATATGTTTATGGCACACATCTGAGAACCCTCTTTTATTTACCCTGACCTGACTAGCCCCCCAAAATTTGTGCTCCTTGTGATATGTTTCACATCTGTAATTATCATGGCAACTTCAACTTCTTGTAGAATGCTGCAGAATAAGGTGCACAATGTGTCATGAAACCATGCACCTTTTTGACACTGCGGTCTCTTCTAATTACTTTCTTCTAATTCATTTATTACTTCAACAGACAGTGAAAGTCCAGGGCAATGACATCTCACACAAGCTGCAGATCTCCAGAGTCAGTAAGAATGACGAAGGATTGTATGAGTGCCGGGTGACACGAGCTAACTACGGAGAGATTGTGGAGTACAAAGCCCAAGCCTGGCTGAAGGTCAACGTCACAGCCAGGCCACGACGACCACTGCCACCCCCCAAGAAAAGCTCCCCGCTGCACCTGACAGACAAGAAGCCGAGAAAGTCCAGCTCATCTCTGGGCCAGGACAACATGAGTTCAGACCAGAGGGTGGCCTCCACCTCCACCTCTCACACATCCTCCAATACAGCTAAGCTCAACCCCGGCTCAGGTAAGGCCCTGGGGGAGGGTTACATAATGAGGGACTGTGGAACACACAAAAAAGACTCGTACTCAGAGTTTTTACTACCAGCACTAAGTCTGCTGTGCAACCCTCCTGACATATCTGTGAGTCACCTGTTTTGGGTAAAAAAGGGTTCTTTAGGTAAGATTCCAAATAGCCAAGTCAAGTATAAAATGATGCTTTCAGAGAATACACTTCCCTCCAAAAACCGTGTTTTAAAGCAGACTGACGGAGGCTGATAACGTCCTGCAAATAATGCAGGTTTATCTTCATTGTACACACTGACCTACACAGAGATTCAGCGTGATTGCAACTCTGAGTCTCTGGTGGCTCTGAGCAGCTCAACAGAATTTGTGGGGGTTGTCTTTTCTCTTTGAATTATTAAGACATAACGCAGGTGTTATGGATCAAGAGTACAAGCGGAAAAATATGATTTGAGAGCCAGACATTGGAAAAGGAATCTGGCAGGATCACTGATACTGATCTACAACCCTATCAGTGAGTTTTCGCCAAAGCTTGAACGAAGTAGAAAGAGTGTGCCCACGTATTACTATCTGCATTTTCACAAAGCTGGTAGCCCCTTTTGCCTGTTGACATTCTGCTAAAGTTTTCCTCTGTTAAGCTTGGCTTTCAAGTAAAGTCCCACCAATCTGTCACATAACTAGCTTCATATTGTTAAAATGGTTACAGTCTAAAATCAAAGGTCAAAGTTGAATCTGATCAAACTTTGAGTGCAACTGCGAAGCATAAAATCAAAGCAGCATTAAAGTCCAGGGGAGAGCTGCTCTGAGGATTGAAGTCCTTGCACTTACCAGAGCACACTGATGATGGCCGTAAGCTCTCCACATGGTCTCCACTGCAATCCGTGTTCATACTTTTACAAGTCATGCTCCTACCAGTGCAGTACTTGCCATAGCTCTCTGATACGGTAGTGGGCACAGCGGACAAAGCTACCATGCACAAAGCAAATTTGCTGTTGAAGACAAAAAGGAAAAGCAGCACGTGACATTTCCTTAGATGAATCTAAATGCCTGTAATGTCGTCCACACGTGCAGACTAAATAGGTGCAACCCCTGGGAAATGCCGAGGGCTGTCCCAGTCTACAATTATTTAAATCTTCAAGGGAACCTCAGGCTGACTGTCTGCGGACATCGGCTTAGAGTACAGACATAATTTTGCCTCCTAAATGATCCTTATGGTACAATTTAAAATAATAGTAAAAAATAATGTACCATATTTTTTAAAGAGGAGTGAGGAAAAGCCAGCACGCTTAATGTACTTGTATGTCTTATAGTCGGGGTGAGCAGCAGCAGCAGCAGCAATACAGACCAGCAGCGAATACGTTACAGCAAAGAGCCTTCATCAGCAAACAATGAGCTGAAATGTTGCTAATCCACACGTTCACTGAGAAAATAATATACATTTTTCTCAAAAAATACATTTCATTTTAAATATTCAAAAAAAAGGACACTTAGTTAAATAACATAATAAACTAAATACAGGAAAATACAAATACATTAATACAGAATGTAGAAAAAGCTAAGTGTTCTTGCTTTTCCTCACTCCTTATAAATTAATTTTTTATCAGTAAGGTTTTTATTGTTTAAGTGTGCGCCTTTTTCCTCTATTTGAACCACATGGTAAAAAAGGGAGAACTTGGAGCATATTCTTAACTTGACTTTTAAAACTACTATCTAATACAAAAAACCTGCATATATAATGCCTTAATGTGAACATGAATAAATCCAGATGTTTTCACACAGCACTTCAGAGGTTCCACAGACTCAAAAGTCAGTCATTAACAAGCAGCCATAGAACACAGTGTTTGGAATTTTGACAGGCATAAACCAGGTTCATGCACCAACCACATGTGATCATGGGGGTGATAACAAGTGTGCGTGTTTGTGAAGCCCAGCAGGTGCATCATGCAGGGGGCCTTGGAATGGAATGTGCTTGTGTCCTTTTTTCAATTAATCAATAGCAGAATCTTGGTTTTTGAACTCAACTTTTTCCTCTTACTTTGAACTATAAGCTGTTCAGAGAAGTTGTACACTAACAGGGGCATAATTTATGAGAGGACACGAGGGACATGAGGGACAAACTTATTCAGCAGGAAGTACTGGACCCTCGCGCTTTTTAAGGTCCCAAAACTAACATTATATTCAGAGCTGTCAAACAATTGTTAAAAAAATTGCGATTGATGGCTGATTTTCAATAGGTAATCACAGTAAATGGTTTATTAATCTTATGTTAAAAAATCTGTTATTTTGCATTTCACAAAAGTTTTTAAGTCCCTGTTAGAAGTGTAAAGCAATTCTTACCAGTGTAACTTGATTTGGAATAAGACCTGTGTGTATGTCTTGTGCAGTTACAAGGAAATGATGGGCAGAGCTAGTCCACTGCTAATTAGCTTAGCTTAAATACTGGTAGTCAGTAGGAAGTGCTAGCATGCCTATGCCAAAGTCGTCAGATAAACTCTCCAAAACTCTAAAAGGTCTTGTGTACCTGGCGTGACATGTTTATTCACCATGTTATGTTATTTTCAGACACAGATTAGCACTTTATGTAATTACATTTTTTTTTTTAACAGACTTTTTGTTTTGTTGAACTACTTACAAGCACATCTGTGGTGGTTTGCGCATGCGCCCTGGGGTTTACTGCTGGTACATATTTGATTCCTAAAATTACATAAAGTGCTAATGTTAGTCTAAAGAAACCACAACGTGGTAAATAAACAAGTCACAACAAGCACACA
>JAPQLA010000013.1:19094663-19123497 GCA_029822935.1 Naso vlamingii | reverse complement strand
GTCTCTTCCTTGTTACTGCACGCACAGTCGAAAGAATGGTATCTATCTTCTTGTCTGGAACTCGGGACAAAGGCAAATAACAAAAAGAAAAAATGAGCCATTCAGAAGCCAATAGGAAGCAGGAAACCGCTGTGGTGGTGTGACTAATGATCACCATCTATTAAAGTTACGTTACAAATATTCATAGTGAGATCCATTGGTATATTGATATCACTTTGTAAACATCTTCAAGTTGGCTAGGCATAAATAAATGGCACTTCTAAATTGCTGTTATTTTTGAACATAATATTTGATATAGCACAGTCCGTTCAGTACTGTGCCTCTTCAGGTACCACATCATCAGAGTATTTTTCTTCTTTTTTCAAAATAATTTCTAGTGTCTGTAACTCAGCAGACAGCTTCCTCGGGTGATAGGCAGAGAGCAGGGACTGCAGGAAAAAGAGGAAAGGTGGGAATGATAAATTCTAGAATGAAGCAATAAGGTGTAAGATGCTGTGGTACAGATGGGCGACAAATTAAAACCGACTTGAAGTGTCTTAGTTTTGAGTGAGGCTACCCTGAGCCCTAAGAATGGCTTCAGTGCTCTTTGCAAAAGCTATGGAACTGTATTGGAGGGATGAGCATTCCTCCACAAGATATCCCCTCATTCATATACAACCTTAAATATTCACTATATGTCGGTTTTTCATTGTAAAATGAAAAAATGAAAAATGAAAAACCAAATTCCCAGAAAAATTACAGTAGAGATGACCCTACTGTCCTCAATGGCATCTATGTCCCAGACTGAGGTGTGTGTGTGTGTGTGTGTGTGTGTGTATAACTTGGAATGGTGTGCGTGTCTTTTAAGTTGTAGCAAATTACACAACCATTTTTTGTTTTACCTCAGGTAAGGGTACCAAAACTAAAGCCCTTTTGAGGATTTGTGCCTGTACTAACTGTATATATAGTACTTCCACTAGTGCTACTACTATCTTATAATAATAATAATAATAATAATAATAATAATACCTTGAAGAAGAGGAAGAAGAGCCATTGAAAGCCAAGTGACTACGGTGATGCAGTCTTGTTTCCTTCAGCTGAGGATCAAAGCCCAAAATTAAACCTTTTTTTCAGTCATCACAGATATTTGAGGGGGCTTTGGTTTTATTTCATCTTGTTTGGAGTGCTGCAATTCCCTTTATTCACTGATCAGCTACAAGTCAATCATCTGCCTCCAGCATGCCCAAAATGTTGCCGCTCAGCTCTTAACTAATTCTGGGAGATGAGAACACATTCTGCCCTTTCATGTGTCTCTTTGCAAGCTGCCAGTAAGTTTTAAAATTGATTTTAAGACTTTGCTGTTGATGTCTGAGACACTACATGGCCAGGCTCCCAGCCATATTCTAGACATGTTCATTCTCAGTTAGCTGCTCTTGAGATCGTATGCAGGCCTCCTACGGTGCGTCTTAAAACTCACCTTATTACAAAGGGTCCTCTTGCTGCAGGGTTGTCAGCTCTGAAACTTCCTTCCTGAGCATGCTGGCCCATAGTATCTTCTTAGTTTTTTTCTACAATTATTGAGTTTGAATTAGCCTTCTCCATTATTATTATCCTCATTTAATTAACATTTTGCTGTTGCTGGAATTTGAAAAAATCCTTTTTTGTGCCCTCAAGTAGTCGCTTGGCCAATTTGATTCAGGGACACTGAGAATATCATTAAAGCAACACATACATGGATTTTTTTTTCCAATTGTGTCTCATTTTTCTTCACCCATAAACATCATTAATTTGAAAACAAAAAAAAATATTTTGACAGATGGTATAATCATATAAAAATGCTACACATACCGGCTTTAAGTTATTATTATTTTTATTGAACTTGAACAAATGTAATTCATGAGATTTACTGCAGCATGTCTCTGTCTGATTCTAATACCCTGCCTGTTATTACACTCAGCAGATTGCAAAGTACATCAGTGTTGCCTTTGTCCTTCATCAAGTAGTCCACAGTAAGGCTGAAGTCTTTGCGGAGGCGTGTGCATTGTAATACCTATTGAGTTGTCTTGGTGAGAGCAAACATCATCAGCCTTTGCAAGAAATGGAAAACGTGCAAATCAGGCCAGTGAGAATGACTTAACCCTGTCATTACTGTCGAGGTCACTTGTGATCCCAGTCAATTTCTTTGACAAACATGAACAAACGTCACCATGCTTGAGGAATGCCTTCTTTGGAATAAAAGACAAAACAAACCGCCAATCCGTGCAAATTAGCAGGTTCTCTGGTAACGCTATCAGAGTCTCATATTATTTTTGATGCTTGCAATTTTAGTTTTGTATCCTCTGCTATTCACAAAATAAGGTGCAGTGAGCAAGTAAAACAGAAGTAAAAGTCTTCATGCTTTTTCTTAAACATGATGTTCAGTATTTGAAATACATGATCTGTTTCCTTATAGATTTGACCGTGTAAGATTACAGCTAACATTATTTCAGAAATCCATATAACATAATTGGACTTAGATTGGAGTTAGATTGAAAATATACATGCGTTGTAACCTAATAACTTCTCCTGCACCTTACAGTGCAGACAGAACACCACGATGTCACAGTTGGGTGTGTTTACAGGTTTAACAGAAAAGAAACTCTTTTTCAAGAGATGGCAGTGAAACATTGCTTTTCAGCCTGGTGTTAACACGCTTATCTTTTGTCAGTTATTACTTTTTTTTATTACCATGTTGTGTTATTTGCACAAAAATGTACTTGTCTGATAGTATTTCAATTCTTGTGAAATTTTATATAGGAAATGATGCAAGTAATATAACCCAATATGTGATATCATCAAAGATTTCATGTCTATCTGACAACACAGATAAACAACAGGTGAACATTAATGACAGGGGGGCCCTGTGGTTATGGGTCAGTTAGGTTTACAGACATTAAATACTGATTTGCTTTATTACGACAATCATTCTTTACCTTTAACTAATGTTAAGTATTGGAGAATATAGGATGCAAAGAGTTGTCTTAGGTCTAAAACGGTCTCAGACACTTTGCTCATCAGTGCAACCACCCTGACATCTTCCTTAAGATGTTTTCTGCAAACAACTTCATACTTCCTCTTCTCTACAAAGAAATTATTATGACTACAAGAAGTCAGTTATGTTTGAAAAACACAATCAGTGCTATATCTGGTGAGGACTGTCTAAAACCATCAGTAAAATCCTAACCTAATCGTCCAGTCTTAACCTAAACAGTTTGTAAGGACCTGAGACAAAAAAACTAAAACTAAACAACAATGATTTGGTTGTATTGTCACACTTATTAGGCAAAAATACACATTTGTAGCAAGAAGGTATCCTCCACTTGTCACTTAAAATCACTTATTTTACATGTTAACATGCGCATGGGTTTTAGGTGAGAAAATTTTGCACATTGCTTTTTTCTGATATCTTTTCTTCACGTCAGCATATAAAGTTGGTAATGGGAAATCAGTCTTTCATCTCTGTGGTGTTTGATTTGTAGTACATCAGTAGGTACCTAAGTAGCAGTGTGATTTTTACCCTTCAGGTGAGGTAAATTTTTTCTCATTAACTCTGACATTTTTTTTAAGATTCCCTGGCCATCATAATGCACTGCTCTTGTCATATTTAAGTGTAAAAGTACAGTTCTTTCTGGTCAAACAGTTCAAACACGAAGTTGACCCTGCTCTAGGCTCAGATCGCCCTCTGCACCATGAGGCAAACATAGAAAGATATTACTTGCCACTGAATAGAGGTAAAAAGTTGACTAATCCCCAGGGCTGCAGAGTCGGAGATTATGAAGCAGCCAAATTATGCTGACAACTGTGTTGCACTGAGTCTGTGTGGTGTGTCTGACACTGATAAATGCCTCTCTGTGGCTGCTCAGGCAGCCTTAGCCACCTTCTCTGAGCGGCAGAGAGGTGTTACAGCTGAGGGCGACAGTTCTATTACTGCCATGCTCAGGTTGGAAGCAGATGAGCAACAATAGGTAAATGGGCTGAGATGAAATTAAACCTGGGAGAGTGCAGATATTTTCCTTTTCCGCATTGCTGCATCTGTAAACAATGAGGCACTTTCCAGATGGGGAGAATGTGACTGTGGCTGGTGGAGTGACTGCAGCAGCAGCAGCAGCAGCACAGTGGTTTGTTCACAGCTACTCCCCACCAGTGTGTCAGCTGTTGTTAGATCACAGCTCGGCCTCCATCGTTCTTGGCAGTGTTTTTCTCTCTAAGCTCAGAGGTGAACAGAGCTGAAGGTGAAAAAAAGAGAGAAAAATGTCCCCTAAGCCAGAGTTGTCCCCCCCACCCCTAAGGCCAGCCGGGTTCCCGCATGAAAGAAAAGCTAATATGGACTCAGCTTGATTGCATAAGCGTTTATCCAAACAAAAATCACTGGTCTTGTTTTCAAGAACCACCATGTTTTTTTTAAAAACTTCCTCAACTGCATATGTCTAAGGAGAGAGGACCAATGAGTCATCACTCCAGTAGGTGTTTAGGAACTGCAAGATTGCCGTTCATTGCTGCATTCTCATTGTTCAAGCGGTTGCACGTAATGGCAGTGTGTCATTTTAGATTCATGTGGATGCTCTACCGGGTCCTTCCTTATCCACACTTTTGTCTGTCGGGTGCACATAAATCTAACATCTGTGAGTGCTCAGGGAGGGAAAGCCTGAGAAGCCTCACAGTAAATGTGACCAAATGTCTTTTTTGTTAAATGATACTACGAAAGTAGCAGCTTCCAACAGGAACAGGCATGACTGGGGCTGTTACAAAGAAAAAAAAAGAGAAAGAAAAAAACAAACACATCAACTGTAGAAATATGTTGCATTAAACAGTAAAACTAACCATTTCTAACACACATATGTGTTCAACATTCATCTAATTAACTAAAAATGCTGTAGCACACTTAAAGGCAGGGTTGGTAATTCTAGAAAGCTAGCAAAATTCCATAAGTGACATTCTCTCCGGGCTCTGTCTTAACTCAGCCCCTCCTCTTGGGGCTCCTTCGAATGCCACACCTGCGGCACACATGCGCGAGTGCTGCTGCATCACAACTGATCTGTAACAGAGCGGAGAGAGGAGCTCAGCACATCGCTTTTAATTTTTTTCAACTATGTTACCTCATGTCACATTTAGCGGCATGAAAACACTGAACATCATCATAAGAAACGTAAAAAACAAACATGGCAGCAGAAGGACTGCATAGCAAGGCATCACTTTTCAGGCCCTCCCTCAGTTGTGGCTATTGCTGAAAAGCTGTACTAATGTTTATTCTGGTTTGTCCTCTTGCTTTATCTAAACTCTTTCTTGTTGCAGCCTCCTCTGTTTCTGTTTTTCTTTTCTTGCCCTGTTTAGCAGACAAGCGGTTACGAGAAACCGTGGCAGTAGAAATTTTGGCTGAGCTTTCTCTGCCATTCTCTGGTAGACATGGAATACCTCCAGCCGCGGTGAAGCACTTCAAGTGCGGGCTGTTGCTGAGTATGGGCAGGGAAGCAGGGAGGCATTTTATTGGTTCTTTCCAACATGACCTTAAGGCAGTATTTGGTTTTTACAGGATTACAGCAGCTACAGATGACAGATCTCTTTTGGTCCTTGTTCTTATTAATTTATTGATTGCTACCTGAATGCAAAGACAATTTAGCAGTCTATACTGAATACAATTACCAACCCTGTGTTTAAACCTTTTACAAAATAAACATTGAATCCTTTCATTTGCATTTTGGTTGTATGGGTTCTAAACGGCATCAAGTATTCAAAATACTAAGGAACGCCTTATTAATTTATTTTTAATCATTTGTGCTCAAGTATTAATTCACTTAAGAACACTGCTCTAATATTAGCATCACATTAATGCAAAAATATGAATGAATGTCCATCTTTACGGCCTGTTGAGTTCCTCATGGATCAATTGTCAGGCCTCTTATGTTTAATAAGAAATGTTTCCACCAGCACAGATTACAAAATATGATCTAAAGTGACAGTAAATACTTTTGTTTTAAAATAAATTTCTTCTTCATATTAATAATCAAGAATCAATTGCAATTGTCCTTGTACCCACAAAGCTTTTAAATATAATTGAGATACTGGGGATGTAGCAAACTGATATTTTAGACAGTTTTAATTGGAAATATGCGTTGTATATGTATGTATATGCTTTGAATTTGGTCTTACAGACACAACATTGCTCCAGCTTTGATGTGCCTTAAAATTTCATAAAATACAAGATTATTTTCCTTTATATTCATTGAGATCGTATAAGTTAACAAGTACATAAAATTACACAAAGTATTTCCATAAAAACATAAGCAAGATTTTTTTCTTCATGATGTTAGGGTATATGAAAATAAGTTTTGGGTACACCGAGGGCTAAAATCAAAAAGGAAAATATCCACTAACAATAAGGTAGGTTAGCTATTCAGTTATATGTTGTACTGCACTTGGTCCGAGGTGTGAAGCCACAGAGGAAGAATTCAGATCTGATGCCTGAGTAAAAATACCTAAACCACATGGTATAAGTACTTGTCTAAGAGTAGAGGTCATACATTTAATATGTAATGAAATTATGAAAAAGGACAAAGAGAATACTGCAGGCTATCACACTGAGCTCTGATCAGCTACATGTTACTCTCGTCAGTTACGGCCGTATGATTTGGAAAATGTGGTAATAGTGCTGCTGTAATCTTTTCAAATGTGGTGGATGGTAATTGTGGAGCGTTTGCATTACACATCAGATAGTGTTATCACTTTACCCTCACCCACAGATGAACCATCAAGCTGCGAAGTAATGACATCCAGTTGTATTTAACCAGTAACTCAGCCAACAATCCAGCCATGGCTGTCAGGCAGAGACAGTCAGGTAGAGAGTGTATCAGTCAACAAGCAAATCAGACAGCCAGTTTTATGACAGAGCCACCAGGCAAGTAAGCATACGAGGCAAAGAGACAGTCAGTCAGCCAGCCAGGGATCAGGAGGAATAGATGGAACTGGCGCTAAGCCAGTTTGAGCCCCCTGTGGAGGTGCTGTGGTGATTCACCTCCCTGCCTCACTGAACCTAACTGCCTCACTGGCCTGGAATTGATATTCCACATCACCATTTCTCTGAGCCAAAAACATTTTGGCAAAATATAGAGTGTTGTGTTAGGTTAAGTAGGACAAAATGAAGAGTATTCATTGTGGGTCTATTCTATCCCAACATGCACAGACATAGCCTGAAAACATCTCTACTAGCTCAGATACTCTTACTCATTATGCCTACAGATAAGTTGGTCTGCAGTCCCTTGGTATGTGGATGAAAGCCAGAAAAATACATGGTAATGAAAAAATCTGAAAGAGGCATCATCTGGAAGTTCTAAACCGAGAAATCATGTAAGATATCTTTAAATCTTCAAATCACATCTGAAGTGGACATCTTCACATCTAGCGTCAGTGTTTTACTGAGCTGTTTTACTCATTCTCTTGTGTGTTTTCGTATATGTGTGTGTTTTGCTGTATTGCTGTTTTTCTCTTTTTGTTTTTGATTCTTTTTGGCTTTGCTCAGCAAGTAAAATGCATGGTAGTGAACGAAAACAACGTATTCACAAATGGTCTTTGTTTGTGGTTTTCTGAAAATAATACAGGAACACCAAATGTGCCTTTACCTTTAGTATTCTTACTGACCAGGTTAGTTTCAAAGTAAAAAACAGCTCACACAAAAGACTGCTTCAATGAATATGTGTGATTTATATATGTGGAAATTAACTTTAGTTTTGCCTGCCAGCTGTATGTGGATGGTTTATATTCTTTTTCAGGGCCAAGGATATGACAAATGGAGCCACATCATACCAGAAGCATGAGCAGAAATAGTATATGTTAGATAAGCATCAATGAATCAAATTGTATTTCATTATGGTTGGCAGTGAAAGAGTGTAGTTTAGATAAAGAACAACTCTATTTTATAATTTGAATCCTTTTTATTTATACAGTTTGGAGGTTTTCAAACTGTGAGGTGTGTCACCCCAGGGGAACATGGGAAAGAAAGGGGAGACCTGAGTGGGAGAGACTGTGTGAGGTGAGGGACACAGGTGCATGCAGGTTTTGTAAAAGCAACAGTAAGTTCGTGTAGTTTTGCTCACTCACCAACACATTCAGCATTTAGAATAGCAATGGCTGTGACACACAGCTCATGGAGGCAATTAGGGTACTTTAAAACATTAAGTGCTCCATTGCTTAAATTTGCATTAACAATCGTGCTCCTCTCTGAGTTATGCCGAGTTACACTAACATACTGCAAACTAAAAAGGGGAACAGGTTCCTTGCCAGTCACTTGAAAAAATGACGAATATGAGTTTGGGTTTTTTTAAGTAAGTTTAATGGACTTTGGTTGTCAAATATGTTGACAACCCATCCCTGTCAGACAGATTTCCACCTGATGTGGAAGGTGTCTGACAAACCACAACCAGTAATCTCATATGAAATGTATTTGAAGCAATGAAAGGTTGTGATTTAAAAAAATGTAATCAGTGTTCTCCTCTCTGTACCCCTGAACTGATTGCTTCTGAAAGTTTCAAAACATTTTGTGCTGAGAGATGATTGTACATTCATAGGTACACTGCAAACATGCGCTGCCAACTAATTCAGCACATTTTCAATGGCGTCAATTTGCCCAAATGTAAACACATACAGGAGTTTGGTTGTCTTCTGCATACAGACTCAAAAGCTGTGACAGTGATTCATTGTGAATGAGACCTGGTGTTGCAGCCGGCACCATCTGCTGAACAACAGACATTTAAAAGGCAGACAGAGGGACAACAGGGGAAAACTTCAACTCTGGAGCAGCTACAAGCTACTTACAAGTTGAAGTCAGAGTCCAAAAGATTTTAAAGATAGAGAATGGATCCTTCGTTATGATTCTTTTTAGAACTCTGTAGCCTATAATAATTCTGTAAAAATTCTATGACATATTATCATCGGGCCTTTTGCAGTCACATGGCCATTAAGATGTTTTGTTACGTTCATGTTAAAAAAGGGAGCTTAAGTTGTAGCCTACACCTAAGTTACTGACTCCAAGCTACAATATGGTTTGTTAGCATTCCTTAAGCATTATTGGAACAGAATTTCTAAAATAATTAGAACAATTTTCCTTGAAAAATTGAAAGAATGATACAACGAGATTAAAGTCAAACTAAAAAACTTTTTGGCTTAACTTTGTCATGATGATGTAGAACCTGATTAAACAGTGTAATAGTGGTTGGAAAATGGTATCATTTGCAGCAAAATTGGTCTCCAATAAGCCCTGTTTGTACCATGATATTTTCTTTGCCACTGGGACAAGGGTTTTGCAGAAAAATGAAAAATCAGTGACGCTCTCTACTCTCCAAATTACTGCTCTATGCTGCCCTATTTAGCGGCAGGTGATGGCGGTACGAGCTGATTAGCTTACAGTATCTGCAGGCCACACCATCAGTCAGCTCGAGCTCAAGCTGAGACGGACGAATTTACTCTGCTGCAACTTTCCCTGCCACTGTCTCATCTCAGTTCAATCTGGACTTAAAAGAGAGAGCGACAACATACAAATTAAAACACGTGCCAGCTCAAACGGCTGCAGCGGATTTACTTCCTAATGAGTCTCATGCTACAGCTGTTGTTAGCTTGCTAGCTAATTTGCAGAAGTTATCTACTGCAACTTAAAAAAAAAAAAGTTATCACACTTTAATGAAGGGAGATGGCAAAACTATTCATCTTTAAGGCGTCAGACAACATCCCTCTTTCAACTTTGACCTAACATTCTAACCATAGTTGTGTGCATACAGTTTGCTGTGTAATGAAGTATAACTCAGAAATGAGTGTCTTCAAATTTTGGTTTTACCAACAGTTTAACCTCTGCGAGCATTTAAAGGTCACCACTGATGAATGACCCAATCTCAGAAGTTAGACTCAGACATATTTAACCTGTGATGAGGGGTTGTGTGTAGACAATTCTTAGCTAGAACAGGTACAACACAAAAATATTGGGAATCGGCTGTACGATATTTTGATGGACTGCTGGCTTGTTTACAACCGATCAATCTTGTTTTGTTCCCAGATCTGTGCTGTTTCTTTGGCTTGGGTTGTGATTTGATTTAGAATAAATATATTTTAATTTTTATATTTTATATAAATCTAAAATCTAAAAATATTTACATATTATATTTTTTATATTTTTTAAAATATATTATGTAACAAAGGTAACATATGAGACATATTCATTATTTTCACTGGCTTTTTAAAATGTTGGACAAATTGTTTAATAAGGCCAAAATTCTCCTCTAGGTCCATCACAGAGCAGTCTAACACAATTAGCTAAATTCATGATGACAACACACATTAAGCTGTCATTTTACCTTTGTCAGGCAGCTTATGGACACATTCTTTTGAAAATGGAGAACAATCCAGAAGGGAAACAACACAAACAAGAGGGGGTCTGGCTGGATTTTGGCGCATCTCACTCTATGAATTTGCATTTAAATCGAGATGGTGTGTTGGTGACTGGATTTCTCAGCTAGAGCTACATTTCCTCAGGTTATTCTTTACCAGATAAAATCATATCTACATGCATCTTATTTTTCTGCTTCCTTTCTCTCAGACAACCAAGCTGGGAAAAAAAATGCTGTCTAAATATCAACTAAAGCAATAGAAACCACGACAACAGCAAATCAATAATGTATGAATAACAATCTCCCTGCTGTTCTGTGATCACCAGATTCTGGAGGGAGTGTAGCACTATTTGGAATTGCTTCAATGGATTTTAAAAGTACATCTGGAAGATGTCAGAACTGACACAATCTAAATGACCCAGCACAGCTGTTCGTCGTGCAGTGACCCATCAAGTTGGATTATACCCAGAAGGAGGTCATTATGACCCAGCTTGGGTAGCCCTGTCTCACACTGTTGCTGCATTTAGTTGCATCTTGAGAAAAGTAGATGTTTGATTCCTCCTGTTAAATTTCATTTTTAGTAAGATCCACTTCAAATGTTATTTTATGTCCAGGTCCAGCATTCACTATAAACTATTTAGGGCTCCGCAGCAGTCAGACCAGATGTGAATCCAGCTGCTCCTTCTGCCTGCATGCCTCAGTCTCCTTGAGCAAGACACTGAACCTCAAATTGGTCCCAGTAAGCAGGCCAGTGCTGTACCAATGAACAAACCAATGCAAGTGTATAATACTTTGCATTAGTTAAACCTGACATTATTGATAGCCATGCTTGCAGCCCCACTGTGCAGGTGTAGCTGACTTTTTGCAGAACAGATCCAACCTGTGGGATTTCCCCCCGATGGTTATTTTTAAATGTCCACCTGAAAAAACCCGTTCTCTCACCCAGCTCCTCACAAATGGCAGCATGGTCAGGACACTGATTTATGCTTCTGCGTAGGCAGCATACGCCGTAAGCCACACAAGTGGCCTATGCCACTGAGAGCATTATTTAATTTTTATTTTTTTATTTTTTTAAAGTTTTTATTTAACCAGGTCAGTCCCACTGAGGTTTAGAATCTCTTTTCGAAGGGAGACCTGGCCAAGTAAAAACACAAAGTTGTAGACAGGCACAGAGACTAAATTAAAATTGAATAAAAAAAATTCAAATTCAAAATTGAAGTCAGAGAATTTTCTAGGAGTCACGAGGCAAGCTAAAAACATTGATATCTAATAATTACTGTAACATGTAACTAGTTACACGTAACAAAATTACATAATTTGATTATGAAATAAATGTAACTGTAATCACTTACAATAACTGGGAAAGAATGTGTAATTAAATTACAGTTAGTTTTTCTAGTTTTTCTTTTTGCTGTTTCCAGTCAAGGACTTTTAGCAAAGTTTGATGCTTTTCTGATGCTTTTGATTGGCCCTCTTGTTTGAATTTGTAGCACTGAAATCACTCATTAGAAATTTAGAAAAGTAATCAAAAAGAAATCTAATGTAATAAGTTACATTACATTGAAGTAATTGAAATAGTTACATTACTTTACATTTTAAAAAGGGGTAACTAGTAATCTGTAACCTATTACATTTCCAAAGTAACTCTCCCAACCCTGAGTGTAGGGCACAGACCTACGCACAGAAGATTAAATGCAGACGCATGAATCAGGCTTAAGGTGTTTTTTTTTTTTTTTTAAATGGGGTCACTCCTTTAAGCGATGCACAGGGGTGTCAAGTAACTGTAATATAAACCCATCAGCAGCATTTTCTGGACCAAAAGCAACTACACAGTTGACAAAGTACAGAGGGAAAAATAAAAAAATTAAAAATCTGAAAAAGAGGGATGACTTTGCACCAAAAGGAAGGGGGTTTAGAATTCCTTAGAAAGCCAAAGTTAATATTTTTCCAAATCTAATAAAATAGCCACTGTGCTGCTACCTAACAACACTGACAGTCAGACGGTAACTTTGCATACTGTTGTCATTCTGAAGACATCATTGCAATTGAAGAGTTCGTTTAACTGTTTACTTGTGATCTAAAACGCTCTAGTTTTTATACATGCTCATTGCTCATTTAATTGGCATAGATGTCCTCCTTGCATTAAATAATAAATCATGTGACTGATCAGTGCTAAAGATGTACATCTATCTTCTTTTTAGTGTATTAGTTACCGTTAATGATGGTCTTACTCAAGAAACAGCTTGATAACATTGCACTCCTGCTGAAAGCATTGAATGAAAGAAGATGAGCGCAAGAAGGCGTTTTTAGTGATGGTACTTTCAATGCTTAACCTTCCTGCCCCTCCTAAAACCACAACACTGTTACTGAAGGTCTGTAGCACAGGCTTGTGGGATGGAGGTGTGTTTTTGAAATTTTCAAACTTTCAGTGAAAGCTCAACTTGTCATCTGTAGATACACGTGCAAGCCCAGGCAACTGCGCTGTTTCAGCAAGATTTGTAAGATTACACTTGGCCAAGTGATGGCAGCAGTACTAAGCACACCTGGTAGAGTACCACAAAAAACAAAGAAGAAGATACTCTGGTCGGCGTGCGTACATACGCATAGTGCAGTGTGTAAATGTGTGTGCACACAGTCAGTGGTAAAGGGAAGAATAACATTAGACAGAGGACAGCAGACTGATGAGATGCTGGTGTAAGGTGACAACATACAAGACACTGTTACTCAAACAACACAAACAATATTGTTGGCAGAATGTCGTGTATTGAAGTTCGCTGTTTCAGAGTTTGTCTGTGTTGAGACAAAAAGTTTGTAAAGTTTGTTTGGCTAGCGGCTAACCTCCATGTCAGCTGTAGTTCTGAGGTCTCTGTCTGATTATGGAGTTACCTGTTTTACTCAAACTAATAACGTAATAAATGGTCGTGGAAACTAACAAGTCATGAAGCTGCTATCATCTGCCTCTGTTAACACTCACAGAAGAGGTGGGTTATTGTTAAAAACTCTTATTGCAGTCATGTATGAACAACTGAGATGAGATAAAAACGGAAGACCATAGTACCCAAGGGGAAAATCAGGACAACAGGGATAAATGCAAACTATTCAGAACAATATTCAGTGTGAAATGTAGGCTAAACAACTGTTCATTTTGTCATAACATGAGAAGATTTAGAAAGAAGAAATGAAGAAATGATTTCCAAACAAATCATCCTTATTAACTTATTTTGTCATATTGTTGTAAACTCAGTAATTTTGTCAGGATCACAAAATTTTAAAGTTAGAAGCAAATATTTCGCACTTGTTTCAAAAAAAAAAAAAAAAAAAAAAAAAATTTGGCCTTTGCCTCAGAATGGGGCAGGTTGTTCAGATGGTATAGGCTAGCTTGGCAACTCCTAAGGAATCCTATTAAGCACTTTGTAGTTTCTTCAAATAAAATTGTACATCTTTTTCACTGTTGCTGGGCAGATTATTGTGCAAACCTTGATATTAGTGGATTACTGTAGCGCATGATTTTTTTTTTTTTTTTCGACGTACATTTGTATGTTTCTCTGTGTCTCTGTCTCTGTCTTGTGCTAACTCCTAGCTGGAGGCTGATTAATTATTCTCTGTGTGAAGGGTGTTTTGGCCCAGAGTGATTGCTGCTCCTCTGTGGCACTCCTGTTCTCTAGATCACCTCAAGCCAAATGAGATGTGGTGGGGAGGAATAAAGGGTCAAAGCCCTCCCTCTCTGTCCCCCTTCCCCCACCCCATACCTCCCTTCATCCCCAATCCTTAGCAGCTCAGACATCCAGCCCTGCAAGGAACAAAGTGTCCCCCTGGACAATTTCCTTTTTAAAACCGTCACTGGTCTGACAGAGAAATCTAGTCAATGTCAATATGATTTAGTGAATATTATATTTTTATTGTTCCAAATTCCTGTCTTGTTTCACAGGATTACACCATCTTACTTCTCTTTTTGTTCCCTTTTCTCTCCTTTCAAGCTCTGTTTGTCTTACATCCTATTTTTTTTTCTGTTTCTGTTGATTGACAGTAAACATTTTTACAACATCTTGGCCACAGAATTCTGCTGCATAGAACTGCATATTTATCATTTGTTACCTTGCTCTCATCAGTTTAGGGCTGATGTCTTAAGACCCAGGAAAACCAAATAAAAGGCTGAAGAGGCTGTGTTCTAGCGTGCAGTTGTTAGTCATGTCAGATGCTCGGTAAACAGTCAGAGCTGCCTGCTTTGGTGATAGTAGTTTGTCAGGGCCAAGCGACAGTATAGCTGCCCACGTTAATCTTTTTTCTAGCAGTTCAAAGACTGTTTACTTTGAGGGGGGTCACGTTTGTATTTTTTTCTGTGCTTGTTTGGTAAATTGATAGTGGAATACTCATGTTAAAAAAATGATAGTTTGTTATCACAAGCAAAGCTACAATTTAAAACCTGATGCATGATGTATGTGTCTGAGGAGATAAATATGCAAATGAAGGCATGACCATCCTCATATTATGATTCAAGCTCTGCACGCGTGTGCCACTTTTGTCAGAAATAAGAAACTCATTTAGCCGTTTTTCTTTCAGCAAAAACCAACAAAAAAACCGCAAGATTGATTAATGTGAACAATGAATGTTAGATGATCTAATAATGTTTGATTGGCATAGTTAAAAAGCATTTTATTGATTTATAAAAAAGAAAAATCTAAATAGGATTTTACTCCATACGTGTATGAATCCATGCAGTTAAAGCCTGTCCTGCAACAAAGCAGTGTACACAGGTTTTATACTGCAGCCATATGGATGAATTTATTGACACCATATGGTGTAGATTTTGTGAAGAGGAGAAGTCACAACAAAAACAAAACCACATCTAAGATTCATTAAAAAAGAAAAAAAAGACAATTTCTGTTTCATGAGCTGAAAAAGAAAATATGCAGTGTGTGAAAGTTAAAAGTAGTCATCTTAATTATTATTATTATTATTATTATTATTATTATTAACAACAACAACAACAACAACAATAATAATAATAATAATAAGTGAAATAAAGTAAATAGTCAGTTGTCTGTGATCTCCAAAATGTTTACAAGCCCCTGCTGGAAAATAAAACCAGTACATCCTACTATAAAATGAAGAAAACTATGTCCATCAGTCTGTCTGCATCCATTTTTCTTCTCAATGGGTTGCCCGATCAATCTGAAATAGCACATGGGCATTAAGAAATGACATGCAGAGACTCATGAAGCCCTTTGTCTCATTTACCCAACGCCTGTGCCCATTAAGTATAAAATACTTCATATATAATGTAGATTTGCTTCTTCTTCTGCCTGCTGAGTCAATGAGTGAAAACACAGACAGCGCCACTTTGCCATTGCAACCCACATTATGGTGGAAGGTGGGATTGCATCTGTACTGTTCACTGTTACAGGCTTCAGTGCTTGAATGACAGAAATACACACAGAACTACTTTTGATTCTTTCACAACAGCTAAAAACTCTTGATTCAGTACTGTGCTGCAAGTGACAATACAGTAGGTGAAACATCAGCCCTCACAAAAAGATAGCAGCAACAGTTGCACAGAAGTGAAGTTGTGAGGCATGTTTAATCTGAAAACGGTGCATCATTTTGCTACAGTGGGCAAATGCTTCCTCAAAATGCAAAATGGGCAAGGGCAGTAAGTAAATGAGACAATGCGCTTTGTCAGTCTCTGCCCATGACAATTTTCAGTGCCCATGTGCAGTTTCAAACTGACCGGACAACCCATCAAGAAGAAAAGTGGATGCATGTAACTGCAGTGCACATATCCCTGGGTATGGACGAGTCACAACGTTAAGGTTAAGGAGCAAAAAACTTGATAAGTTTGGGGAAAAGATTATTGTTTGAGTCAAAATTAATAGTTTTTAAAATGTTTGGGGGAAATTATGAAAACATTTTCTGAAACAACTGGTGCTTTTGTTTCTTGAGAGAATTTCCTGGGAGGTTTGGTGATAGTTTGGCGTGTAGCATGTGAAACATTGCATCCTGACACATAAGAAATGTTACCATATTTATAATGTTTGCCGAAACCAAGATCTTACACCGTTTGCTTGCATTTGAGTTGAGAAGATGTCTGACTG
This sequence comes from Naso vlamingii, assembly GCA_029822935.1. Classification (NCBI taxonomy): domain Eukaryota; kingdom Metazoa; phylum Chordata; class Actinopteri; order Acanthuriformes; family Acanthuridae; genus Naso; species Naso vlamingii. Next base: position 19,107,020 of record JAPQLA010000013.1, on the reverse strand, counting down.
TATACGACTACCTCATTAAATCAAGTTCAGAATCATACGGCTACATCTCTGGCAAATCTTACACCTGAATACACAGAAACATGTCCTCCAAGACTTGCATTGTTCTATCTATCAACCAGAAAATGCAGAGTTCATTGTACATTTCTTAATTCTTTGTGTCTTCTCAGGTACAAGAATATCATCCAGCTATGGACTGGCTGTCCTCCTCCTGGCGTGTGGTTTGGTGAGGGATGCTTTGTTATAATTTGAAGAACTGACATGGTTTGCGCCCTGATCTCGCTCTCTCTCTGTTTGCTTTCAAAGTGAACGAGAAAATTGCCTGTTTTATTTTGTCCCCCTCACCATGCGGACCACTACAGCCACTACTGCTCTTGCACCCAGCACATTGTTATTAGCCACTGTAAACACCAGTCACCTTTAAACCAGTTGGATTACCTTTTGTAAAGAAGTTGACACCATTTGAGCAGCATTCCTCTGTGTGAAAATGGACTCTGTATCTCGCTGGATAACTCTAATGGAAGAATGACTTTCTTATGGTTTCACTGTTCCTGTTCATGTGTTCATTGCTCAAAAGTGAACAAGAAAAAAGAATCTACATTTGTGAAATAAATATATGATTCTAGATATATATATCTGTTTTATCTGAAACACCTAGAGTTACTGTGTGTGCTGTATACATAGCTGACACTCCATATTGGCAACAGAACTTAATTGTGAATAGGCAATCTGACCTCTCAAGAATTCAAGTCCATGTTAATTTAGACTGTTAACACTAACCATCAGGTTAAAAAAGGTTAAATTTCTTTTTTCTCTTCACTTGTATCAGTCATCCAAATTGTCTAGTGTGCATAATTTTACATCTTGTTGGTGACACATATATAGGGGTGCATGCTTATTAGTCTGAAGGCTAAAAAGAGGGAACATATGCCATTTGAGCTTCGTAAGTCAACACTTGGAGTTCAGTACTACAGCTTTGTTTTTAATGTGCTAGCTTTGGTATGGAAAAAAAAAACATAAAACAACAAAAAAAAATGGTCCCTTGTCATTTTGATTTGTATTACATCTTCAAAAGGGAGAAAAAGAATGTCACATTTTATGAGTCATTTAAAATCCTGACGTAAGATCAATGGATGATTAATTTTAACTGACTTGCACCATTTTTTGAAAGGCATGATTAAGTTGCTGTACCCCTCTCTTCTATGTTTCACTATTACAGGGAGGTGAATGCCTATTCACCCACTTTGGATCATGAGTATTGCTCGTTTGTATTATGTTTACGCCTGCACACAAACACACACATTGACACAATTGCAGACAGATGTTAAAGTGGCTGGATGGTGACGTGAGAGGCAGTGCAACACAGAGCGTAGACTTGCTTATCGTCAACAGTGTGTGTGACCCATGTTTGAGAAAAAAACATTAGTTTTGTTGAAATCTCACTTGTATCTCACAGTAATATATTTTTAGCTTTATTTTAAGATGATATAGAAAATTTTTATCCACACAGAGCATTTATAAGCAAAACGCTTTGACAATCTCACAAACACAGAAAAAGGTGTTTTTTGGTTTCAGAGTGCAACGACTCCAGATCATCACCATGATACAGCATAACCTCAAAAATAAATGGGATTCTGTTGTTGTTGTTAACTTTTGAGCTGGGAAGGAAACTGTGCACCATCCTTTGGAAATGAAGATGATCCAATCCAAAATTAAATATTTTAAGAGTAGTAGACTAGTTGCTTTGTATCTCAAGAATCATAAATGAATGTTATCCACTATGAGTGCGATGCTGCCAGAGAGCAGCTGCTGCTCCTCGATGAGAGCAGTATTTTTGTTTTGGTAGCCACTGACCCCTAAGCACATAGATTTTTGTTCAGTTAATGCCCAAATTTGCATCAACGTAAGGCAACATAAAGCATGATTATGTAGTTCCTCATGTGCTGTATGGTATAATCTAACATTCATACATTACATACAGATGTAATTTCCAGTGATTACTGTGCTGTTATTTTTTTTTAAAAAAAGCAAAATACTCACCTCCCTTCAAGCTTTTATTGTGCTTTGTAGACAAAGCAAACCCCCCATATACAGATGTACTGCATTCCCAAAGAACTGTGGAGGGAAACTTGTTGAATCAGCACTGCGGTTCAAAGGCTGACAGAGTGTCACATGCTTTTGGATCAGACCAGAGACATCTACTGATCAACAGCTTCCAGCCTGAGTACAAGATATGTGGGAGACAGAGGGCAACCCTGTCTGATCCCTCAAGTTCTCAATAGCTTCAGGGTGTAGTGGAAAGTTAATCTAGCATCACCATCGTATAAATGCCACTCCGCTGTGACTGAGAAATCGATTGCTGTGTTTTGGATTGATACTTGTTATGTAATATGATTCTGAATATTTAGTTTGCAGTATAAGTACAGTTTATTTTAAGGTACAGAAAATGGGCTTTGGATGCTGATTCTATTGGAAATGTGCCGCAGCACTTTGGAGAGAGTGTGCACGGTTTGAGAGGACAGTTTGTCCGACCCTCATGTAAAAAGTTACAGATCTGTACAACTTGTAAATGAAATAATCAGCATGTTAACATTTTTTAAAATCCATTTAAAAAGGCAGAGGCCAATGATGTTCTGTACTTGTAACAATGGTGTCATGTACTCATATTCAAGTGTTAACAAGTCCAAAGTGGGTTTTCATCTCTTTAAAAGGAACTTGGCTAAAATATATTTGTCGGAAAAAAAAAAAAATCTCTATATATTAAAAACATCTCCTTTATAAAGCATTCATCCTAATCTAGGGGACTCACTTGCAACATATTCAATAATAAAGAAGGAGAGATTGGAGCAGTGATTGATTTGATATTTTGATCGGACTGATGAAAAATGATGCCTGTTGGGGTTGTGATGGAGGCTGGATTGCTTACAAGCAAGAAGGCCTCTGTTACCAAAGTGGGGAACAGTTCGCATTGACGGCTCGTTCCCTCATCCAGGGATGTAATTTCAGAAACATCACACAACCATTATCCTGTTCTGTTTTATATGCCACGCTACTCATCCACTGTAGATGTATTTGTTTCTTCTAATGTATTTCATTTCAATGCGGTCCTGTCTGTTTGTTGAGCTGTCGAAAATTCTGATGAATTATAGTTCTCTTTTCTTTGGTATTGTGTGAGGCTTCTGTACTGGAACATTGCAACAGTTTGTATTATAATGACAATATCAGAATAATATTTAAATAAACCATTTTCACAGATGAAATTCAAACACTGAGGGATTCCATCTGTTTGGTTGGTAACATGCTGAGCTTTACAGCGAGTGAACAGGAGAGAGTGCTGACAATGTCTGAAACTGCCCCAGTTTCCAACTCGGAGGAGAGTTTCTGTTAACTAAATCTCTTTATTTGATAGTACTGCTGCATGTTAATCAAAATCAATACACCCTTTATTTACACAAGCGCCCAGAGGTGAACAAATGTTAAAAAACCTGATGACAGTAATATTAAAGTAGAAAAGCATGCCCAGAAGAAATGAAAACTGACCAAATGAACCAGTGGACGCACAGCCACGAAGAAGAATAGTAGCTGTCACGTTACATTACTGTCAGTGTTCAGGAATGAGAATTTACAATTTAAATAAAGTTTCTGCATAGTGCCAAGCTTTAAATCCAGGAGGACTGGATAGACTTTCATAGACTTTGCAGTAGTATGCAACTTATAAACTTTAAATGTCATTTTAATAGGTAACACTTGATTTGGAGAGTCTGCCTACAGATAATTTATAGATTATTTGTAACATTTCAACAACATTTCAGTTCACATTCCACAATTCAACTGTTTTACTTTATCTACAGCTGCTTTTGTCAGATTATTTGTAAATGTTCAATTAATGTTCTCAATGTGTATCCAAATACTTAACAAACACTGGCTGTCTTAACTCAACCACACTAATATGTTGTTGAAATGTTCCAATGTTACGAATACTCTATAAACTGCAGACTATCCAGATAAAGTGTAACCCAGTTAATATCATGGACAGTTGGTGTGCAGTACAGTCATATATCAACATCATTTGTACTGTATGCATTTATATACAGTTATATAAAATTAGCCTGAATTTTTGTCCATGCATTTAATGCAACATAAATTTGAACTATTTAATCAAATAAACTGAACACCTCTAAACTGTGTATATGATATAATGAGAGTTTGTTTAGTTGATCAGTGTGCAATACTAAGTATAATCATAAAGAGTTTATCAGAGGAGTTTGTGCAGCGTGCTGCTATGTTATGAACATGATTACATCAAATGGGCTACATGTAACGAGATTTTGTGCAGATGCTAAATGTGCAATACAATAAATGTACACTGGCTGAGATGTAAATCCAGTTGATATAAATGTCCATGAGAGCTGTATTATATGTTAAAAAATCACAAAGTACATTGGTCATCACGGGGCAGCTGTGGCTCAGTAGATCGAGTGGAATGTCTCCCAGTCAGAAGGTTGACGGTTCGATCCCCAGCTCCTCCGGGCTACATTTCGAAGTGTCCTTGGGCAAGATACTGAACCCCAAAATGCTCCCGATGGCTGCACCACTGGTGTGGGAATGTGTGTGTGTGGGTGAATGCTGACTTGTATTGTAAAAGCCCTTTGAGTAGTTGAAAGACTAGAAAAGCGCTATATAAATACAGTCTGTTTGCCATTTATCAATCTTAGATGTCACAGAGCCCATGTTCCTAAATTAAACATAATTGACAAACGAAACAATCTCTACATGGTACAAGACACTTTTTTTCATTCTGGTGCAACACAGGGTCCACAACAAATGGAAATTTGCAGTCTTTCTGCAGTACAATACAATGTATGTAAAAGTGTTTGAGCCACAGGTGAACAAAAACAGGCACAAAAGTGTGCAATACATAATGACTGATATATATTTATGAGCAAAGGGTTTTTACTTAGATATTTCCCAAAGCAATCCCAACCCCGTTCAAATGGGGGTGAGTGTCATTTTGTGATATTGCAAATTGGTCTTACTGTAGGTCTCTTGGTTTTCACAGTCAACCTTCATCGTTGCAAACCTTGGAAACAGGAAGGAAAGCACCTCTCTGTTGGTAGAAATGGGCCTGTCAAATCTCATCATCCATTCATCTGTTTGAAGGACAAGACTGAAGAAAGAGAGAGAGAGAGAGAGAGAGAGAGAGAGAAAAAAGATTCTCTGCGGAACTGAGGAGCGAATCTGAAAGCAGCAGCACAACTTATCAGGTTTACTTGATCACTGAACTCAGAATGCAAAACAGGCAAAGCAGCAAAAGTGAGTGGGCGCAAGAGAGATATATTATCAACAACGCAACAGTAACCCTTTCTCGTGTTTTTTAATTCAGCAAGAAATGACACAGCTATTAATTTGTTGACAAAGAAAGGGCAACTGTGCCACTCTAATTAGGTCACTGGTCCTGTTACAACACACAAAAAAATCATGGATGGTGTAAATGTCTGTCTAAATTTTGCATGTTAGCAATGTTGCGTTTAGGCTGATTTGAAGAATTACAGACAGCTAAAATCTGTTTGTCTTTTTACTTGCTTCCCTTAAGGAAGAAAAATAAAACAGTCATAAAACTGATATTTACTTTTTAAAATGCTCAAGCAATGTTCACACATACCTTGTAAGGGCAGGATCCATGCAGACTGAAAGAGTGGATGCAAACACCCCACTGGTAGTACTGCATGGTTTAGGTAGTGTGTTTTCAATTACTTCCTGAAACCTGGAGGACGACATTGTACATTATATTAAATGAAGAGAATCTAACCCAAACATCACTGTGGGAATGCAGTGGCCTGAAGATTAGACAAGTGGATTTATCTGCAAGTATCTTTGCAAGAAAAACGATAGAAGGAGTGCCGTCTCTCTGAGCAACTCTCCAAATGTGCTGTTGTGCAACAGTATCATCTGCCTTTCTGAAATCTTTGTAGCTCATAGTTGCTTTTATGTCACATACTCAAGTACAAATTTGTTTCAATGTCAATTTTGATTTTAGGAAGACAGTAAGGGTCTCTATAATTGTGATCAGTAGTCGAGGCAACCAGCCCACTACAATCTAGTAACAGAGTAGTAAAGCGAAGGGTAAGTGGTTATTTGACACAAGGGCTGTTGGATACCAAAAATCGTCCTATGAGTCTTCAAACCATACGGGCAGAAGTGGTCATTTGCTACCACTCTCTAGAGTAGACATAAAAGGAGAAGGAACAAAAAAAAAGCAAAAACAAAACTCTTTGTTTCCAAAGCTTTTAAGGTTTTCCTAAGGTTTTGCAGAGAAGGCATGATAAATTCTACAGGTGAAAAAGCAGGGTCCTACCAACATTACACAAGGGTGCATTGCTGTATTTTGGCTCTTATTTAAAGCTCAAAGCTCAAGTTAGTTCTTATCTGACAGGAAAGAAGGAAGGATATCTGGTTTTGAGCTGGATAGGACATGTGAAAATGTAGGACTCAATCCTGCAAAAGACACTTGGAGACAAAAGAATATAATAAACCGCAATTGGTTTCACAAACCACCATGAATTATAAATTAAAAATTGACGGTTGGCCGGCTGGGCAGACGCATCTTACTCCTGAGGCCTATCACAGAGATAGCTGATCATAGAAGAATGAGAACTGGGTATGATGGTGAGTTACACACACACACACACACACACACACACACACACACACCCTTACTGATAATGAAGATTACAGCATCCAGGGAAAAATCATATCACACTTTCATGTCAACTGCAACACATAAGAAGAGACAATAGGTCAGGAGCTTTCTAGCCTTCGAGTCTGGCTGAATCACAAGGATGTGACTGTCAGTGTCAGTTACAAATATTGTTTACATGATCATTTTTAGATACAGCACTTTGTGTATGGTTAGGTTCAGGCAACTAATTATACTTGGTCATCTGTCAGTTATATTGAGACAGTAAGTACTTTTTGGGTTTAACAGATAAAATGCAGGTTACCAAAAAGACTCTTTCAGGAAGTTCATTAACAGTAATAATGATAGCTCGAAGCACCAGTCCCTATCTAACACATCCATGAACATGTAAGGTTTGGGAGGTTTGGGAGGTTTTTTTGGGATCAAACAGTGCTAGCTCTGTATATTGTCAGGTAGAAACAATTAGGTTGTGCATCTGCATGTATATGATTGGACCAGCCATTAGATAGCTGGTATGGTAGCCATATAGGTGATATGCAAGTTATGCTGAAGCCTGAATTACCATCAAATTCAAGCGATACGAGCACGTATTGCTTGTAAGGGTGTAACAAAACATCAGCTTGTACTGAACTGTATGAACACGGAATGGTTCATTGTGCAGAGTTGAACGGAGAATACAATGTATATGTATACACAGTATAAGTAGACTGATAAAAGTAATGCAGAACCAAATTCACATACACATAGTTCCACCCAGAAACCTTAAGTAGCATGTAGGAAGTTTAGCACATGCTGATTGAGCTAACGTAGTAGATCTATCTGCTTCTTTTAAATCTTGTAATTGTGAGGCTTCTCTCGACTTTCCAAAGTGCAACGATTAAACTCTGACAGTGAAACGAGTCATTTCGTGGAGGTTGTGTGATGTTCAAAGCAAATTGTCCACCGTGAAGAGCAGCGATCACAGACTGAAGCTGCGACAGGTGAGGGAAAGGCTAGCTGCCACATGCTGCACACAGGAAGTCACAGACACAGGAGAAAAATCCAGTCAGTTTCCAAAGTAAAACACCCTGTGCGAATAGTTTTGTTTTACTAAATCACCTATGGCGAGCTATGACATATGGATAAGTCAGCAGTGTTTTTCTCACTTGAGCCAGGGAGCAAAAATAAAGATGAGTAAGGAGAATGATGCTATGGTGAAATTTTTGTACCAAATCTGTACTGTGATGTTTTAACCAAGGAATGAACCGATGTGTGACATCTGTGTACCGTTACACCACTAATTGCTTGCATCATTTGCACTGCCTGAACTGGAGCAAACTCATGGACATCTAAAACTAAACAAAAGGTTTGGGGATTGTGACCATACCCATCCTCTGGGGGCCATGCATATCAATTGCTAATTTAATCTGAAATCCAATCAGATTGTCAAGTCAACTTCCTCTGGACCCAGATGTGGTACAAATAAATGAACAGACAGACATCATATGTCACTGATCTGTGTAGGGCCCTGGTGCCTGTGGGGGAAAAAAATCTAATTGTTACTGGTAAGCTGTCACATACAGATGTTTCTTTCTTAATGTTTACAAGGCACTTTTTCTTACAAAGCAATAACAACAACAAACCCACTCTGCAAACATCACACAAATGATTTTAACAAAATTATTATCATTATATTTTCCTGGTTGATTTGGATATCCAAGAACTGAATACAAATCTCCTGCATGCTTTAACAAATGCTGACTGGTACATCTGACTTAACAGGATGAAGGTCCTCCGACACCGTCTTATTGGTGCTGCTGGGATCTGGCTGCTGGCAAAGTGCAAAGAAGCAATTCTGCCCAAAGACATTTTAACAAAGACAAAGCAACTGAAGGGCATTAAACTTCACTTAAGTTTCTGGTGTTTGCCAGCGGGTGTGTGTGTGTGAGGGAGGGAGAGAAAGAGAGTGTGTGTGAATGGTCCTGCATTATTTATTTGCACTCATTAAAAGTAATCAATTGAAACTGGCATTGATGTAAGGGTCTTTATTGGGCTTTCAGGAATCCGTCACTGTAATATACACTGCGACATTCTAACCCTCCTTGATTGTTTTGTTCCTCAGAATGCCCAAAGGAATGGAAATGTGTTTGTGGGAACCCATCAATGCTAAGCATCTGTCAATGTTATGGGATTTACGAAGCCCAAAGGTTTTGGAAGAAAATCATATTGGCATATCAGCCAAAAATGCACTGCGTCTGGCTTAACATGTCTGTCAATGACTGGATACAACGACACCTGCCATGTCATCATAAAGTGCGAATACAAAGCTCTGAGTTAAAACCAACATGAGAGACAGATGAAGCAGTATGAAAACAGTTATGTGCTGCATTCCTATAAGTGAGTAGGTGTGTTGATTAAAAAAGAGAGCCCAAGAGAATTGAGTGTTGAATGTGTGTTGACAGATTGTGAAGCCTGCCTCATTAAAGGAAAGAAACGGGGACACACGTACGCTGTGCTCCTCAGCACTTTCCTTACATGTAAACAAACAAATTAGCTCCAATTCACGATAAATCATAACAGTTAAGCATTGTGTGTGCAGGTGTTGGGGTACAGTACATTGTTGTGTGTTAGAAGTGATGCCATGCTGCAGTTCTAAATCAATGGGTAATGCAATATGGAAGACCCCTCCAGCGAAATCCTCATTTCTTCTTCAAATCCTCACGGGTTGCCACGGGGGCTCGAGTGAAGAAAGTAAACTGCATACACAGAGGATGTGAAAGTCACACCCTGCTGTCAAATCAATTCAAGGTTGTTTTGCTGCATCTCAGGTGATGAAAAAAAAAATCAGTGTCATGAATGTGAAAGCAGGAGGCCAGTTTTCTATCTCCTTGCTGTGTGGTTGCCCAATGGACCTCAACATTTAAAGACTAAAAAACCTAAAGATTTCTAGACAAACATCTTTGTTCTTTGAGATATCACTTGTTTTACTGTTTTTGTTTTGTTTTGTTTTGTTTTTTTAAAATCAGTCATAACCAATTTTGCCTATAAGCAATGTAAAAATTTAATGAGAGTTTTATTATATTACCAGAGTTTCAGCCCTTCTGATAGTCTAATCTTGCATTACATACACTTACATTAGTTCAAACTATTTTGACTTAACGTTTAAAATATTGCCCATCACTTACACATTACTCAATAGTCTAATCAGCAAATGACCATTAAGTTTTATATTTACGCCTCCTGTGACCTTTCGTCGGGCAGTGAGCCTCTTAGCTAGGTCAACTCCGTCTCGAGTGTCCTCTGAAGCGATGTTGGTTACTGATGAAGGTGTCAAAGCTGAATTACCTGCCCATGGGCCATGGCTCTGAAGTAGCTATTAGTCTGTGCATCTTTTTACTTACAATGAACTGTTTGATATGCACTTTCCACACACACCTCTTTTCCAGACATTTTAGAGATCAATTAAACCCTAATTCACTCTGACAGTATATTCACATACAGTTAATTCACAATGTTTCAATTCAGACATCAGCCATTTATCAACATACTTCCATATTTTCAGTCAGAACAAATTATAATGTTATTGAGCTACAGCTTTTTGCTGCAGGTTAAGATTATAATAGAAAACGCCACCAAAATAAAATCCAAATTAGAAGAAAGAAATCATGTCTACATATTTTGCTATATAATCATTGCTGTAACTTTTAATTATGGACTATATACTGAATAAGCATGTCTATACTGTAATTTTGTTGCAGTTATTTTAGTTTGCCAATTTAATATTTGGCTTGTTAATCTTGTTTCAGTTTAAAATATGTTGCCCTGTTGTCTAGGATATATTAATGACTACTGTCAAAAAAGTGGCGATTATGGTCTACCTCACGGCTCCTACGCTCTGACTCATTTTGATTAATAGTTTCACACCTGATGATAACAAAAAATGACAGCAAAAATCTAATGAATTTATGGCTAAAGGTCCAGACAATGATCAATGAGAATAGATGATTTTCTTAATACAGTCTGCAGGATAATTAGTTTGTTATACAGGTAAGCCTCTATTATGATAAACTGTTAAAACAAAAATAGCCAAAAATGAAAACTTAACTTCAGCCCAGGGCAAAAGCTAATTTATCACAAAGTGTCCTTCTGTACGTGACTGTAAGCCAAGATGCACAGTAGAGTGAATGTGAAATGTGAAGACAGTGTCTTTTTTTTAGACCTGAATTTAGTATTAATATAAAAATATTAATTAGAAAAGAAAGAAAACCAACAACAGTAAAAAATTAAATAATTAAGAAAAAGAAACAACACACCTGAGTGGATGCTGTTGTCTGCCTATTCAGTCAATGTGGCCTTTCAGATAAACTGCTGTATCCAATAACAGATTTCCACTGAAAGGGTCCAGTGAAATAAATTCACCCTTCACTCACTTGATGCCTTGTTTAATTGTTTGAATAAAAAGAATGTCAAAACAAAATCTTTATCAGATCATGGTCTACATCACAGGTGTTACAGCTCTAGACATATTAATTCACAAAGAACAAATAATAGTGTGTATTGCTTAAGGACCAGACATGAATTGTTCAGTTAAGTGAAACAGGTGAATTAAGTGAAAATATTTGTTCATTAAATAGATTATATGTGATAATTTTGCCTTGCCAGAGATAATGACACTGATGAATCTATGAAGTCTGGCGGTGATGGGGAGGTGTTGGGTTGCACACTATGACAGCACAAAAGAACTAGAGGCCTAAAGAAAGTCATGTTTAAAAAGTCAGCAGCAAAATGACAGACTAACAATGTCAGATGTGATCAGCTGATGAGGACAGCTGATATCTCGATTAACAGCCCCAGACCTAGACAGCAAGGAAATTACGAGTGAGAAGAGAGAATTGCAGGTGTTTAAAAAAATAACTGCAGGGATAAACATGTAAAGCAGTAGTCTTCCTTACTGAACTTTTGCTAAACCTTCATATAATATTCTGTAGGTTCTAATTAGGTGTTTTGTTTGTTTTTTAGATTTGCTGGTTGAGTTCATTTTACAGGTATAATAGTCACAATTTCTTGGCACATTGAAACTGACTTATTTAAAATGCAAAGTTTAAAATGAAAATAGTTTAAATTAGCCTTCAGTGCCTGATCTGAGTCATTTCCTCCTGTTATCTGTTTGTCAGTCTGATAGTATAATAACATCAAGAATGTACTAAAACTTTGCAGATCATACATAAGTTTCTGTTAACTGTATGACTCCCAGTGGAAATACAAGTCAAGTCAATTTTATTTATATATTGAAACAACAGTCTTATGATTCATTTCGACAGGTTTTATACTCTTCGATTTTTTAGAGATCAAAACATTCCTGCATGAGTAAGAACTTGGTGATGGATACAGATTTTATAGAATGCTCATTTTTAAGACAAATAATGATAGTGGAGCTTGTATAACAGGTTGATTGTGTATTTTGCTAGATGTAAGTCAAGGTATTTTTGATGATCAAATATTTTAATAGAACTGATGGTATTTGAAGAAGCCACAAGGATGGATGAGGTGGGAAAAATGTGACTTAAGTGACCTTAGATATAGACCTAGGTGATCTTACCACAAACAAAAAGAAAAAAGAAAAAAACTATAACTCATTCAAAGAAAGCAAGTAGCTTGTGTTCAATACATTTTTAACTTATATA
>JAPQLA010000013.1:19082455-19094563 GCA_029822935.1 Naso vlamingii | reverse complement strand
ATATATATATATATATATATATATATATATATATATATATATATATATATATATATATATATATATTAGTGCTGTCAGTCGATTAAAATATTTAATCACGATTAATCACATGATTTCCATTGCTCACTCGCAATTAATCACAACTTCAGTTCTAAATGTACCTTTAAGGAATATTTTTCAAGTTTTCAATACTCTTTTCAACATGAGAGTGGAAAATAGCTTGCTTTATACAAACGTATGTTTATTATTATTGCAGCAATCCAAGTCAAGGAAAAATACTGTGTTATATTTGATTGAGCACTCTGTGTTCCAAAACATTTAGTAACTTATATGCAAATTAGCCATGTGCTTTTTATGCAAATTAGCCATGCGCTGCATGATGATTGTTGTCAGAAACTGAAATGCCCTCAGAGATCATCATTACTGGATGGGAATATTGATGATGTTGGTGAGCAAACAAACTATTGAAATTATTTAGCTTGCTAACTGTTGTGTTGGTGAAGCTGAACCTGCAGGATGAACTGCGATGGAGAGACGATGGAGAAGGAGTAACGTCAAGTAGGTCAAAGTAATCAAGTGGTGTCTTTGTTTGTAACATGATTTGAACTGTTGACTCTATTTTTAGCTCACTGTAACTTAACTGTAAACATTGGCTGCTCATTCGTGAGCTAGCAGGATTAGTGTCAGGGTTTTATTAGGAAAAAATTAATTGCAATGCATTGATGAATCACTTTGTTTTTTGCCCAGCCATAGACAGACTGTGCACGTGTTAATCGCCCATTAAAAAAAACGACAGCATTAAAATTAATTTGCGTTAAGGCGTCATTTACGCCTTAACTTTGAAAGCACTAATATGTATGTACATACATGCACACATACATCATAAAACAGCTACAAGCTGTTGTCTTCTAGCATTTACTACCTTTGAATGCACCTGTTTTCTAGAGAAGGGTCAGCTGTATCAGCTCCATCTTCTCCTCCCACTCACAGAAGGTGGAAGTTGCCGTTCAGGCGCTTTCTTCGTCCTCAGCTGCTCTGCTGTCTTGGTAAATCAGCTAAATACACTGCCCACTGCAGCTGTGAATTATTTGAGAACTGCATTGCACATTTGTGTAATGTAAAATTTCAAGTAGATCTGACCCCCCCCCCTTTTTCTTTTCTTTTTTGAGTTATTGGTCTGGCAGTGCAATGCAGGGAGGATGAGAAGATGAAGGCAAGCCTAAAAGTGCTCATTCAGAACAAGTAGAAACCCTCTTTGCATTAAAAAAATGGATGCTTCAAGTCTGCCCTTTTAGGCATTCACACAATTGTGATTCCCCTGTGAATGGAGCAAGTAAGTTTTTTGTAAGTTTTTTTTTAGTGGATGTGAGAGCTGTGTCATTATTATAAAGTGAATACAGATGAATTCTGTGATGCATGTGAGAGTGATTGATTAAAGATCTACTATTTTGTCTGCAATTCTTAATTACCACAGTGTGAGTTGGGATCATTTTTCTCATACTTTGCTCAGCTGCACACAGGCTGCTGAGATGTAATTGTGGCTGTCATTTTGTGGCCGCACAGCAAATGGCTACTCAAAGAAGTCACTCGCCTTTTCTGGTCTTCTGTCCGTCACCTCCAGTGCAGCCTGTTGCACCCGGTCTTTATTCCTTTTAATCACTGACTTCATTTCACAGACAGCGAAGCTGACATTGGGAAAACCTTTCAATGCCATTTTCTGAATCTCATATTGTAATAGATGTCATACGGCAGGGTGGAGGACAGGCTGCGTTGCTGTGGCTGAAAGGATGGTAATATGTTTCTGTCCCTGTGCAGAGGCTGAGTTATAGTGTGTATTATGAAGCCATTTATCCTGGCATATATTAGCTGTACATGACTGTAATGGAATGGTTGCAATGATGAAAGTAACAGTTTTATTCCATCCAGTGAATTAATTAGTATTTGTGTTTGCATTCAGAGTGCCTTTGTGAGTGTGAGTGGGTGTGTGTCTAACTATGATTGACTGTGTTGATATAGTGTATTGATATTGCCAGGGACATCAGGCAGGCTGGTAATTTAGCAAAACAGAAGGTTGAAACCATTGGAACATAATTATGGATAATTCCAGTCTGATTTGAGTGTTTGCTCAATTTTTTAAAATTTTACATCCATTCAGTTTCCAGCATGTGCTGCAATTAAACATTGTTTTTTGTTTTTAAGTGTTTTTCTATTATGCATTCAGTCACATTCTATTCTGAAGAGTACAAAAACTCTAGAGATGTCAAATCATGATGTGTTTTTTTGTTTTTGTTTTCTCAGACTAAACTTCAACTACTGTTCTTAACCAGGACAAATACCTTCAAATTGGTGCTGTCAATCATTTAAAAAATTCCATCAAGTTAATCACTGTAAATTTCTGTGATTAATAAAACAAGGCAAGGGGATGGTCCCAGACAAACAGGCACAATCTGGAGAGTAAGTTTTGCCTTCAAAATAAAGTCACATGCTACGATTCACAATTAATTCGCTTTAAAAAACGTTAAGCTTTCCAGATTAATCACATGCATTAAAGTTGTCCTCTTCTCACACCTTTTAGTTTTAGAAATGTTGAGTAAATCTGTAAATGGCTTTTGAAAATAGGTTGACCATTTTTAAGTTGGTCTTTAAAAAAAAAAAAAAAGGGGGTTGTTTGCTACACCCAGTCCTCCTTCATTTGTCTGACTCAGACTGCTGAAGCCTCATATTTGCTCTCAAACTTAATTTTCCCTGCTACTCAAAAACATGTTTTTGTCATTGTTCTACAGTTGGATGCTTCATTGTGTTTCTGAAAACTTTTGACATAAATACAACTTTCATAATCAATAATTCTTGAATTGTTTGTGAAGATATTACAGAAACCCTTTACTGTTCCATATGCCTTTATACCTTTCTGAAGGGGATCTTTAGAACTATTTTCTCGCTCGGAGGGATCAATGTGGATCTTTTTCCCATTATAAAGAGCTGATAATTCAGTCATAGAGAGGGACGAGACATAATATTTATTGAAAAGGGTTTGACAGCAAATTTTGGTACATGCTGCAGAGCTTTTTACAAGCATTAATCCATACACAATTAAAAAAGAGAGATGGATGCCGCCTTGCTGTTCTCATATTTGTTCTCAAAAATAAAACTTCCCTCTTTCAAATCAGCAAGTATTCTTGTTGTTGTTGTTCTTGTTTTGAGACATTTTTTCCTGTCCTACATCAGACAGCTGATAGCACAGACATGATAGAAAAATGGATCATCATCTCTTGTTTACCTAAAGGAATGTGGTGACATCACTTCACAGCTTTCAATCCCCTTTAAACCGACTATGTAACCCACTAATTTTGAAGTGAAATGTCAAGCAGTTAAAACTCAGTCTTTTCATTTTAAAGCAACTATTGGGATTCGCAGTGTAATTATCTGTATTTTAGTCCGGGGGACTAATTACAACATTTTTTGAACATATCAATACAGAACCCAAGACCACAGCAGGCCATTAAGGTAAAACAGGATGAATGCACCGGCACCACTTGTCCATTTTTTTAAGACTCAGCTTGACTCTCAAAAGGATACTTGTGTCTTTGAACTTGAATCATATTGATTAAATTGTGGGACTATTTAACAACAGATTTTAATCAACATTTAACAGAAATCACAATCTATAGTGTATCCTGCACATCTATGTTGTTATGAATTCAAAAATGAGAAAACATGTTTTCCTTAAAGGTACTGTAAGTGATTTACACTTTGTTAAAATAAGTGTCAAACAGCTCCACATTCTGACAGCCAGCACTGATAATAGAGTTTGGTCAGTAATGTGGGTGTCAAAGTCTCCATTCCTTTTCTGGAATCCTCTATCCTGATTGGACGAGAGTGGAAGCGGGATACCAGAAAGTGTCTTTTGTGTGTATGGCAGAGCGGAGGACCCATGTTACTGGCAAAACACTCGAAATGATGTCTGTCTGAGTGTAGAGCTATTTGACACAAAAAATTTTGTTCGAAAAAAATGTAAACACCACTTACAACACCTTTAAAGCCCAATTTATGTTTCATAAGCTATAAACTGGTTTTTTGGGCTTACTGACGTCATTGCAGCAGGCTTAAACCTCCCTGCGAGGGTTTGAGGAAGATTTTAAGACACTGGTCCTACGAGCCTCACAAAAGTTGGGGCACATACAACGTCATCAGTGGCTTATAGCTTTGATTGGTTGACTGGCTCATGTGACTGCGTGTGACGAGACGAGGGGCAGGAAGCGCCCGTAGTTGTAGACCTGTACTCTACCTTCTTGTAGGCTGGCTCTCGCTCTCCTGCTCTCCTCTGTGCTGCGCTGCTGCTTGCTTCTTATGAACGTATTTATATATTTATTTACATCTATTTATTTATTTAGTCACCTTCCTCTTCTTCCAGAAGATTAAGCAGCTCAAATTCATGTTCATCTATAACCTCCTCCACATTGTAAGTCGCCATCTTGCTTCTTTCTTTGTAAACAAAGCCGCTATGTGTTGAATTGTGGGTAGTAGAGCTCGTGCTCAGAACAGCGCACCTCTCCCTGGCGCCCCAAGCCTGAGCTTGAGAAGCACAAATGCACAGGACCTTGTAAGACATAAGCCCAAGTCCAAAAAGCCAGAGGTCTTATTGTTTATTGCTTATAGCTTATGAAACATAAATTGGGCTTAACTTTTACCAAGTGCTTTTGGTGCCTTAACTCACCCAAAGACAACCTTGGCTGGCTGCCACAGCTAACGTTCATGCTGGTCCATTGTCTGACTAGCTTACTATTTGTAAGACTTTAGCACTGGAGCACTAGTTGGGGGGAGCCCCCCAATTGCCATAGGGTATTTCGCACACTGGTCTGAATCCTACCCATATGCCTTTTACCATTAGGGGAGGACATGATTGTAACATTGGACAAAAGTCACAGGTAAACTGAAGAACAGCATTAAAGATGTCTCATTGACATGTGACATTAAACTGGAGCTGTGGGTCTGCACAGTCCTCCACCACGCACTGATGTATTAATGTACAATTAAAGTGAGTCTACATTCTGCTGAGACTCTTAATGTCATCAGTAAATGTAAATTATAAATGTGGTTAGTTGCATATAAATTTAATTTGAGACCGGATAAGACCATTGCTCACCTATGCACATGTAAATAAGTTTTAGTACCAAATCCATTTTTGTACATCTATTACCTACGACTGACTGAGAAAGTCTGTCGTTATGAAAAAAATTCCATTTAATTATAACAAGCCGTGCATCTCCCTGTTTTAGTACAACTGCTGCATCTCAAATCTCAGATGTGAGAAAACTTCAAAGTGTCTTTCTTGCCGTTTCATGACATTTGTGGCGTCCAAGGAAGGTTAGATGCAGTGACCTGAAAAAAAGAGCACTGCAACACAGGGTATGGCTGCAGGGATAGTCTAATTAACATTTTAATTAACACAAAATATTGTCAACTCCTGGCCATCCTTCAAGCCATGTCTGAGACACACTCATTACATTCTGTGTTAGCCTCCTCACTGCTGCCTCCTACGTGCTACCTGGAAAAATGTCATCTTCCAGAAGGATGAACAGATTGTTTTGGATTAAATTCTACAGTGTCTTATCACTTTAATCTGAAATATGTTCAAGAGTTGAAGTCAAGTTGTTGTTTTTTTCATAATCATGCAGGTTGGAGTTACATGTAAATAAGTGCATGATGTAATTTTTAGTCACATACCCATACAGCAAACACATAAACTACATGAGATTGTCAAGAGGAGTCACCCAAAATACAAGCATTCAAGACATTTTGATATGATTATAATATTTACTCTAAGATTGCATCAGAAAAATGTACCGAATAAATAAAGCATGTAGCAGAGATGGTGGAGTTTTTGCATCACAGTTTCATGTCACAGTTTGTTATATATGATTCTTAATCTTTAAATCCTTAAAAGTTGCTGCAAGTATCATGGGAGGCGCGTCCATCTACAGCAGCCAATCCTGTGACTGACCCTGCACAAGTCAGCGGACAGACAAGCATTCACACTCACATGTCCTCCATTATTTTTTCACTACACCTTACCTGCTTGATTTCTGGAAAGCAGAAACCCACACTGGAGGGGAACATGCAAGCTGGGTCTTTTTTTTGCTCACTGTCTAAATATTTAAAATGTTTAGCACCTTTTCTGGCTCTCATAATGATAACTCATCATACACTTGGGTCCATACAATATTTTTGCATCCCATAAAACTCCTTCTTGATTTTTGCTCTGACAACACAAAGGATATACAGAGACAAAGGCACAGGGGCAGAGTCCTCCTGGGGGGCTGGGCCTCACTGTTCACTGTACTAAAACAAATCTATATGTTTAGTTACAGAAATCAGTGATTTTACAGTAGAGACAAACCTAAATAAAAATAGGACAATTAAATCAAATCCTAACAGAAAATAGAATTGTTATTATCAACGTAGCACCTGTTCAAAGTAGTTTGATTGTTCTACCTCAAAATGGCCTTAGCTTGTACAAATCTGTCTCTTATACATTATGAGTGCATGTAATCCAATGTAATCCATTAGGTACATAGGCCTACAACATAGCCCAGACTGTCAGGTCAGTGAACATTGCTGCTCAAATCACAGCTGCTTGGCTATGTGTATTTAATCAGAAGAGACACATGAGGCAGAAAGAGGATCACATAAGAAAAGGCAGCAGCAAGATGATGGGCTAACAGTGTGGTGTGCTGATGTGTTCTCAGACAGATGTGACCGGTGGATGAGAACAGCTGATATCTCAATTTGAGCCCCAGATCATTACAGCAAAGAAATATGAGCTTGTTTGAGAGAAGTGGATGGTTAAAGAAATGACTACAGGTCTAAGCATGTAAGCATGTCTTCCTGAATGAACTTCTAACAGCGCTCCATATGCATTTTTAACAGGCAAATATGCCACAAAGCTAATATGCCATATTCAACTCATGGAAATAAGCATGTGACTAATCATGCATATACTGCAGGCTGCCATGTATTTGTATTTTTGTATTTTATGAATACCTTATATAACAAGGACAGTAGCCTCTTGAAATCTCTGCATAGAAAATGGTAACATCGCAGCACGAACAGAAAAAGAAGCTGAGCCTCCTGAAAAAGCTCTTAATCAGAAGCCACAGCACTTGCCCTTTTCCATTTTGTAAAATTGCAATTATTCACAACACCCCTGACAATTCAAATAATTTAATGCAATTATTTTCTTAATTTTTCTGTTTCTTTTTAATAATATTCATTATGTAAGAGGCTTATGTCTCATTTCCATCATAGTTGAAATGATGCTGATGGTTTTAGAATGCTCTGGAGATGAATGAAACCCTCAGCAAGATGCATGAACAGTCCCAGAGTGAGCGTCTAAATTGAGCATGAGATAAGTTAAAGATGGTAAATGGGGTTCCAATTAATTAATTTGTTTTTTGTTTTTTTTCATTAATAAACTCACTGAGTTTAAATAGATCAAATCATTGTTTAATCTATGATATCTATAAATATTTAAAGACATTCAGTTTTACAGAGTACAGATGCAATGTTGCCAAATTGATTTTTATGGGGTTTTGAATTTAGAACTTATTAAGCGATGACTCATAATGTAGCTGGTAAACTTATCAATGAATTGTTGTTTCTTTTAAAGAATACAGACAATGTTTTTGATTCTGCCACCATTTGAAAGATACCATTGCAAAAGACTTGCTCCTAAGACCTTTCACCTGAAGAAACAGCTTCTGGCAGAAGGAATTAATAATAGATCAACAATTGTCCTTTGAATGTAGTGGCTAAAAAATGTTTAATGTAATAGAGTAAAAATGAATGGACCAAATGAAATAGTAAAAGATCCCTCTTCATTTTTTCTAAAGCAGAGTTGTAACTAAATGACCAAAAGACAAATAGAAATGTTATCGCTGTGGGTCACTGCTGGGGTCAGAATTGTCATCCGTAAATAAACACAGCACTGCTGTGTGTGGAAACATCATCAGCTCTGGAGGAAATGTTATACAGAATGTGGTAAAAAATGCCACTACCATCACTTGAGTTTAAAGATGACTCCTCATAGTCCCACAAACGCTGAACTTTTCAGCAGCAGCAGCAGCAGTCAGGCAGCACAGTGGTGTGGGGAAGTAGTAAGGTTGACCGGAGGATGCATATTTCTTGGACTTGGCTTTGATTCAAGCGGTGGTCAGTCACACTTGCTCAGGCGGCACAACTGAGAGCAGGTTCATGGCAAAGGAAGCACTGCTAGATAGCAGAACAAACAATAAAAATAGAGTCAGAGACCTGGATAACAAATCAAAGAAGTGAATAAGCTCAATGCAGCACATCAGTGATTAACTTAAATTAAGATTCTCCTCACTTCATTTTTGTCCCCACAACACAATTTTTTAGAGATATTTGTGGCTATGAAGAACTTTGAGGTACTTTACAGTATATAAACAATGAATTTTTCATATACCTAATCAGTTTTGGAATGGTTTGTTTAGCTCAATATTGAATTTTCTCAACCAATACGATACCTGGGTCTTTAGTTTACAGACAGAAATGAGTTTCTTCCAGAAGAGAAATGACAGGAAATGAGGGTGAGAAGTGCAGCAAAAGTTCCCAGCTGAACTAGTCACTGTGGTTCGAGTTTGCTGGCCCACACTAACATCAAACTCTGGCATCATCAGCCAGAAACAAATTTTCACGCCCCCCGGCAAACACTGAAATTACAAGCAAATTAAATTTCTTCATTCTGGTAATTTTGACCAATTTATTATTCACACCAAAAACAAACACCAAGGACATACACTGATTTGATTTGATTTATTATGAAACAAAATTAAAATGAATTTCCACATTAGTTAAACTAAAAAAAAAAAAGAAAAGAAAAGAAGTAGAAGAAAAAATAAACTGATAAATTTACTTGTGTGTAATTCATCTACCAGTCATGAGTTGTGTTCTTTGTTAGAAAGCATTTTCATTGCTCCTTGAAAAATGAAATTAACTGCAAGACCACCCTTTGAGTTCCTTAAAGAAAACTTTAAATAAGATGAAAAGCAATGCGCAGCAAATGACTGCACAGTTTGAAGTCACAGTTTTCCTTTTGTAGTTTGAAAAATGTTTCCTAAAATCACCCCAGCCTTCTGGTGGGGTAATGATTTCAAAAACATCACACTGTCATGTGCAAGCTGTAGTTACTTGTTTCTTTCCACTTTCCTGGTGCTTGAGATGTCACTTTCAGACATCCAGATATAAGGACCACAGTGAAAAAGGATGATGATATGGCTCCTACACAAACACCTCCAACTCCAGCCGCCTCCTCTGACACTCACAATGAACAGATCACCTCCCCGTGCTGAGAAAAAAGAATGTAATCCACCCAATGAAGATGTGTTTACAATGGCAGAGGGAGACAACATGTTATTTTCTCTACTTCATATGCCTCTTATTTATTCGGTCCTACATTCTTTAACTGTGACGAGAAGTGCTGAAAACAAGCTGGTGTCATTCCCCAAAGTGCTCGCCTGAGGCACTGACGTCAGGGACGCTTTGCAGCTACTATTATGTGCAAAACTGGAACACATATTGTAACTGCTTATTAGTATTCTCTTCAGTTGTTAGAGAACTCAGCACTTAACTGTTCATTTCCTATGTTTAATAGACAAAACTTGAAAAGTAGGCTGATACCGAAGTGCTGCATTTTATGCTTTTTATCTTCTATTTTATTTATCTTTTTTTTTATGTCTGCAGCAGGGTTTGGCCAATTTTCTTTCTCTACACCAAATAGTTATATAAGGTTTTTTTTAGTTATATAAAAGAGGAAGGCTGAGGTCTCAGAGGAAAGAAAGAAGAGGTCATGGACAAACTCGGGACCACATTAAAAGGCCTCACTAAGGCCTCTATCCGTATGCACATGGATCCCAGGGGGCAGTGGTAGCCAAGCCACTGGGGAAGAGTCCTGTGCTCTGCTCCGTTTATGAACTAGAACGGAAGAAGGCTTTCTGAGCCATGGAGACTTTTTTTTTTTTTTTTTTTTTTAAATCAAACACAAAAATAACCAAATATTCTTTACACAGAAGAAGCATGGCTGGCTTAAAGCAGCTTAAGCACTTTGCTACTCATTTATGATTGTGTCTGTTCCCATTTCAGATGTATTTAAGGTGGTAAAGAAACAACATGGCAACATAATGTCACGCACCATGTTTGCCCATGTCTACAAACGCGCACAAACAGTATGTGATGCTGTATAAAACTTCATTTATAGACAGAAACAATATAGTAATTAATAAGGAAGTACGACATTTAAAAATGGTAATTTATTTTACCTGTTTAAAAACAACAAAGACAAGTAAGAGACTTGAAATCCACTCACAGTCTTTCCCCTCCATCCTCCTTCTCCATCTTTCTCTTATCTCTGCTCAGGTGACAATTCATGGACTTTTAAACTAAAATTGCAAAAGCATTTATGTTCATAGCTTGCAAGTGGGGCAGTCAGATCTTTATATGATTCCAAGCCACTACTGAAGCCTGTATTTCACCTGGAGAGTGTGTTTCTGTTGGAATGTTATTGTTTTGGAACATTGGTAAGTTTTGGTATTCAGTAAGTTAAATAAAAAAGAGATTTTATGTCATGTATTTACATTTTAAGGGATATTAAAAGGTTCTTTGTACTCTACTTACTCTACTTACTCTAATTTCAACAGGAATTTTGAGAAACAGGCATTAAATCAGTAATCAGAGTGTGCCCGACAATAATTCAATCATGAGAGACTAAGAATGAGAGAAAACAAAGCATTTACTGACATAACCATGAGGAGGAAAAATGTGACTGTCTTTGGTAATTCGACCCCGTAGCGAGATATTTAAACACGCACAAAAAAATAAATAAATAAACACAAACCATAATAATTAACTGAAACATATAGAGTGAAGAATGATGTAGGTCTACTAAAAAAAGGAAGGCAGAATTAAAAGAAAATAAAGAAAGTGAAAAGGATACACGATTTGGTCTAATTACCGATAGGAAGTAGAGGACTTGTGGGGTGTGATAAAAGTCACAACGACCGTATTGATATCAGGCACAATAAAAGTTCATGTGAATTAGCAGAATTAGAGGCCAAAAATAATCCCCTGACTGAGTGGAAATCACCATGAATAGTTGCCAGAAAATTTTCTGAGTGGAGGTTGCAACCTTGTATGTAGACCATAATAATAAAAGATCTATCAGGACCAAACAGAAAAGATCAAACAACCAGCAGAAATTAAGGTCAGTAAACCAACTAAACAGAAACTGAGTCAGCATTGACTGAATAGAAATTAACCATCCAACAACAAAGCACCATAGGCAAGGCTCAGCGGCCATGGGTGAATGTAGCAAGATGATAACATGAATGAGGACAGGGGCCATAGGTGTGATGACGAGTCAATGAAGTACGCATATGCCTGATCATGAGGACTCATAAACAAGGTGTATGAATAGAGAAATCTTCTTTTTTTTTTTAATTAGGTTAGTCCCACTGAGATTAAGAATCTCTTCTCCAAGGCAGTCAGCATTAAAAACACAAAGTTGCATGAAGACATAGAGACAAAATACAATTAACAAGCATTAAAAAACTGCAGTCAAAGAACTTGCTAGGAGTCACAAGCAAGTAAGCTAAAAACATTGATATCTAATGGATTCTGCCTGAAGATCTAACATTTACCGAAACCAGTTCCTTCAGATTCAAGTCCTCTGCAACAAATTCCAGGCTGAGGGAGCAGCCTGAAAGGCCCTATTTCCACATTCTGTTTGGGCATCTGGTACTGAGAGCAAAAAAAGTCCTGGGAATGCAGTGGATACTGTTTGATATGTCACAAAGTATTGTGGCACCAACCAAGAATTGCTTTATATATAAGGCTGTACCAATGTGCAAGCCTACAGGTCGCCAAAGGCGGCCAGAGTATGATTCACAGTGGTGAGTCAGAGCTTTTTTAGTTTGTAATAAACCTAAAAGATGCATGGTAAGCTGTATTCTCAAAACATTTTTAAAGTGGACATGAAATATGGAGTAATATGAATGTAGTTTGTTTCATTTTTACCTAAGGTGAGATATGGCACCG
>JAPQLA010000013.1:19059475-19075311 GCA_029822935.1 Naso vlamingii | reverse complement strand
AGAGAGAGAGAGAGAGAAATTGCGCCGATTTAATACACGGGTAAAATAGCACCACTGTAACCGCCTGTGGCAATTAGCGCTGGTCTTTGAGAATTTAGTTGCAATGAGGTTTATTTGCATAGAGAGGGGCAATTTTGTGCAGAAGTTTTTAATATTCCCTAATTTACATGCATGCAAATGGGACAGGTGCAGCGCAATTTGTGGGCAGTTTGTGTGCATTTCACCCTCTGCGTGTGCTTTGTGGATTGCACGCTATTTTATACTCTCATTTGCACAGGTTTAGCGGTCCCAAAAACAGTGCAATCCTTTTGTGGATCTGGCCCCCAGGTTTTTGCACAATGAACTTAAACTACCTATTCTAGCTTTAATGTAACTTTTTATATTGGGTTTACAATCTGTTTCACCCCTTTTATATAACTTCAGAGGGTTAAAAGATGAACAAATAATTAGTAAGAATTCTTTAAAAAACCTGTTAAATTAATCTACATTTGTTTTATTTTCAATCTTCTAAATGAGACATGACATATTCTCTTTATATGAGGTATGTAAACAAAGATAAACATGTAACAAACATCTATCGCAAGCAAAATATTAGTTGTTAACTGATTTGACCTCTACATCCCTCCCTACGTTAAATTAATACGCAAAACAAATTAATATGCCACCTGAATGTCCTTCTGTCACTTATAGAATAAAAATCGCAGCATGAATGTTTGTTTGTGTGGTGGTGTTGTTGTTGTATGGATTAATTGGCTGATCACAATGTAGGCCATGGCTGTCATACATATAAATATTCATATATTATGCATTAATACAAACTAGTAAAACATGCACCAGAATACTGTATAGAGCAGCTGTATCCATGGTTCTGATTGCACAGACATTGATTTTGTATGGCCATGCAAGCAGAATGAGTTTCTTGCACAGTAAGCTTAGAGGCATTAGTTACAGTTTGGGTGTCATCTGGTCTCCGCTTCCAGATGAACCACATTCTTGTCTTGAATACTTGAATACTAAAAAGATCAACTGAAAGCTTGAAGGGTTAGCTGCCTGAGGAGAGCTTGGTTTCCAAAGTCCTGATGCCTTCTCAAAGAATTAACAGCTGCACAGTGTTTGTTTTCAGTTTATAAGAAAGTGGGGCTCTGTGTTATCTCGCTTTGACTAAAGTGCAACTTTGCAGTCTGCACACAACAACTACAAAGGACCACTGAATGTTACTCCTTCACAGGATTTGGCCTGCTTGTCGTTACAGTTGTAAAATGTATTTCTGTCACATCGTGGATATCTGCTGGCAGATAAACCCAAGCAAATAGGACTCAGCTTGATGAAAGCAAAGCACGTCTGCCAGCGAGGTTCTGCCTTTCATAATTTGGAATCTCACTGAAAAGATAAGTCTTCCTTTTAGTAGCCGGGATAAGCTGTGAAGTGGGCTTTTCATTTAAAAAAAAAAAAATCCCCCACTCTCCCGAAGAGATCAGGAACCAGGACTTGGCATTCAGAAAGCCAGCGTTTGTCACAACGACTGCAGCACATGTCAGTTGATTCTGTGTGGTGCTTCTCAAGAGACATACTGATTCCAAATGAGTGCTATTACATAATGTGAAAGCCTTCTTCACAGAACAACCAACCTAACCTCACCCTGGGGAGTTGCAATAACTGGAAATAACCTGGTGATTATAATCCTGCAATAATCTGCTAACATCTGTAATTTGTTAATTAAAAATGTCATTTCGTTTTAGACAGAGGTACCTGATATTGCTATAATCCCATTCTAATTAAAACATTTTTACTCTCCCTCTAGTACTGATACATGAAAACAACATCCACTTGAACAGGGGCATTAGTGATTTCACAGACTGTCGCTGTAGGAACACAGCACATACACACGCTGTAGGGAACGATTCCAATTTACTTGTTTTTTCTGATGCTGCATCAGTCAGATTTTAAGGATTCATTGAACCAGCTACACCTACATCTACACCTTTAATAGCTTGATACTGACAAGGGTTGAAAAAAAAATTGTACAAAAAAGAGCAACCTTTTCAGTGTCAGTGTAATATTATGTACAACAATATCATTTCAGGAATGTCTTTCCTCATGCAGCATTTAATAAATGTTTTCTGTAGCTCTCTGAAGTATTTTCTCCAAATGAAGGTGTAAAAGCTCCGAGACAACAGATTCTTCGTGAAATACTGTGTATGCAAAACACATTATGACTTACAATGTACATGTTCGACTGTTTGATTTTCTTATGATGAACATTAGGCACACAGGCTAACATATGTTATCTGTAATGCAATTATTACAATTTTCTCTTTGGGCTGCTGTTAGTGTTTCTGAATTCTGAAACATTCTTAAAAACACTTCACAAACTTCCTGACTTGTCATGTTTATTATTCTTAAATGAAAAAATGTACTGTGTTTTCATTAGTGCTGTCAAAGTTAATGCTTCAATGAAGCGTTAACGCAAATCAGTTTTAATGCCATTCATTTTTTTTAACGCATGATTAACTCGTGCATGTTCTGTCTAGGGCTAGGCAAAAAAATTGATTCATCAATGCAGCAGCTGATGTTTACAGTTAAGTTACAGTGAGCTAAAAATAGAGTCAACAGCTCAAACCATGTTACAAACTAAGACAACACTTAATTACTTTGACCTGCTTAACATTGCTCCTTCTCCATCGTCTCTCCATCGCAGTTCATCCTGCAGGTTCAGCTTCACCAACACAACAGTTAGCAAGCAAAATAATTTTGACAGTTTGTTTGCTCACCAACATCATCAATATTCCAATCCAGTAATGATGATCTCTGACGGGCATTTCAGCTTCTGTCCACAGTCATCCTGCAGCACATGGCTAATTTGCATATAAGCTACTAAATGTTTTGGAACACAGAGTGCTCAGTCAAATATATATCACAGTATTTTTTGTTGATTTGGATTGTTGCAATAATAATAAACATAGGCCCACATTTGCAGAAAGCAAGCATATTTTTCCACTCTCATGTTGATAAGAGTACTGAAAACTTGAAAAATATCCCAAAAAGGTACATTTACAACTGACGATTTAAAAAGGTGCAATTAATTTGCAATTAATCACAAGGTAACTATGGAAATCATGCGATTTATTGCGATTAAATATTTTAATCGATTGACAGCACTAGTTTTCATGCATTAATTGCTGCTGAATAGTAAACTTTTTCATGCAGAGCCGTGGTGAGAATTTAAGAATTACTAAGAGGTCTTACTGGTTCACAGCACTCAAGATAATTCTCACAAGACTCTGAAACTAACATTGATTAAACAAGACTAAATGCATTTTGTTACACTGTATTTCTTTAGGTATTTGTTTGTTCCTTTAATTTGTACTTTTTAACGTGAAAAATTTATTAGAATTCCAAAAGACTTCCCCACACTGTCATCTGAAATGATTATTTCAAAAGACAGTTTTAATAGGCAATGTACATATTTAATTGGATAAGTAAGATAATTAATCCCTTCTGATTGCCCTAAAAGTAAGTCAAAAGGCAGTGGTATCAAATAACCATCACCAATAACAACCACCATAGGTAATGTTAGGTCTCCCTAGGTCAACAGAATGGCAAAAATGCAAAGGCTGGGGTTAGAGGTCTTGGACTTTGGATATGTGCTCTACGTACTACTACTTACAGACAAAGCATTGGTTTTTAAAAGGAAAAAATGTGTAAGATATGGCCCGAGTTATATTTAAAGGTGTTATGTTGTAACGTTTCTGTTCCATTTTATACACATCTATTAAACATTTTCTAATGGTATTGACAACAACAACAAAAAAGGTGTTGATTTGATTTCACTCCAAAAAAGGCCTCGTTCTGCCCCTGACACACAGGATCAGACTTTGCTGCTAAGGCAGAAATAACTGCTCACTATTCATCAATCATAACTTTGACTGGCTAAGCACAGATAAACTCACAGGATCAGATTTTGCAAGACTGCTGTTAAACATTGCAGCAGTAAGCCCTTACACTGAAAGTGATTCTTATTATTTGGGTCAAAAGGAAGTGTAGGAACAACTTACTAAAAGAGATCATGATGTGATAGAGTGGTATATTGAATGTTTTTATTTTTATTTTAGTACATTACATTTAACATAAAGACAGTTTGTCAGCTCACATAGCAAGCTTTGCTGCCAAAGACATTGACACTAAAGATCTTCACAGGTCCAAAAGAATTTGTGCCCAAACCCAAAAGGACTTGGAAATGTATGTCCTAAAAACCCACCGGATCTATCTTTCTTGCAAGATGGTAAATAAAATGAGACATGTCCTGGATCTGACTTACTGTATAACATGTACATCCTTTGATATTTAGCCCACTTATGTAATCCAGGGCACCTACAAGTTCTCAGTATGGTTGAAGTCAGGAAAAAAGCAAGCCAAAGTAGCACCTGCACGGGAGAAAAACCACTTCAGCACATTCATTACATATGAGTGTATAGTACTGCAGCATTAGGACACAAGACTCTCTGCCTACCAAAGATTTAAAACCCTCTTCTGGGAAAACATTTCCCTGCAGATCCACAGGCTCATTAGCTATGTGCAGGAGGTGTCATGCAATGGCTGCTGCAGCATAAGATGAAAGATTAATTTGAATTATAAGGTTGCAATAAATGTAGTCTCTTTATGCTTGTACTAAAACAGAAAGAATTATTTATATGGCAAAACAATCAATAAGTTCCTTGACATAAAATATTATTTGTGTGAATGTAAAGGATGAGTAAAGAATGCTCATGGCCTGAGGAAAAGACCTGCCCTGTAGTCTGCTGGCATGGCAGCGGGTACCTCTGTACAGTGACGCTGCGAGACGGATGTGAGGCCCTGTGCGAACTTGACATGTGAGGCTCTGCTCATTCATTTTTTAATTTTTCCACTGTACGCATAATCTTGGTACTATACACTTTTAACCAGTAGGATGCAGCAGTTTTATCATGCACATCATCTCAGCTATGACTTTCTGCTTTCTTTCAAAGGAAAATAAAACAGTAAAACTCGTGGCTTTATGTCATTTAGTCAGCTCAGCTGTCACTTTATTTGGCATAGGCCTAGCCTACACTCTGAAGGCTAGAGTAAACAGCCTTATATATTTTTTATGGGTCACAGTTTTCCGGTAGACTTTATAACCACAAATATGTGGGCTAAAAATAAAAATGATATTGCTTCATACAGAAATGACCCCACACAAGGCACCTCGTCTCTCTGATATAACTTATCTTTGTTAAATGGGTTCCAATGATGTTCTGGGTGGTTTTAATCACCTGCTGCACAGCCTACCTGGTCTGCGTACATCCCGTGCCAGTTGTGATGTTTCCTGTCAGAACGCAGCTCTCTCCCTGTTGCTCCTCTGCTAAAACCAAAAGCCGACAGGAACTTAGCAAAGGAATTTTGCTGTATTTCATCTTATTATGTATAAGAAAAAAATCTGAATAAAATAGTGAAAACAGAAGTACAGCAAACTGTTTATATGAAATAATTAAATACAACTGTTTTAATATTTTATGTTGTGTCTTTTATGTAATATTTTTTGTCATGCTACATTAAGAATCATGTCCATGCTGCAGTTGCATTCCATAACTAAAATTCAAGAATGTCTGCAGGACAATTTGGCTACTTAAAACTTCCACAGCTTTGCCTCCACTTTTAAACCAGTGTTAGTGCTGACAAAGATTAATGCACCACATATTATGCCATTAAGACACCTACTGTGCCTTTTTTAGCAGTCATCATAAAATTGTCAGTGAAATATTCTTTTAAAACTTTCTCTGGTAGGACCTGAAACAGTCTGTATTCCTGAACACAGCTCTCCCCCTCAGCCTTACTGTCTCAGCAATCACACACACCTGCTGTGCTGCTCAGCTCATTCGTAGTTCAGTCAATTGGCTCACACATGCTCTCTCCACAACATAAGCCTCTGCTCTCCAGTCATTCACCGCCAGATAGTTCTTCTGCAAGTCTTTCTACCACTTATCTTTGGACTGCTTACCTGTTGCTGACCTTGCCTGTCCCTGACTCACTCTTGTCATCGAATCCCTGGTAAACGCCTCAGCCTTCCGTCTCTGACGGCGAGTTTCATTTCTGTCTCCCATGGTTTCTGTTTGCCTGCTCCAGTTTGGCGTTTCTCTGCCTCGACGTTTCTGTTTACCTGTTTCAGTCCCCACTGGATTACCCGTGTAAGACACTGCTGTGTCATCACCTGCATGGATTCTCGGTAAGTTTCCCTGTTTCCTCTGTGTTTAGATTCTTGGATTTGAGGATTTCCCTTTAATTACCCACATTTTGTCAGTGAGTTCACCTGTTTCATTCCCTATAATAAACACTGATCAAGTGACTCTGTTTTACTTCCCTGCCCTGCTGACTTGAGTGTTAACTTACCTGCTGGACTATTGACTCTGCCCCCTCTGCATTTAACCACTGTTTGACTGAAGCTCCACGCTCTCCCCAAGCCCCCAGAGACTACTGACCCTTTGAACTGTGCTGATAATTACCTTCCTGAACTGTGCAAGAAAGGTCATTACCAACTTTACCTTTGTCAATTGTGCTGTTATTGGGTCCTAAACATATAAAACATAATTTGTTTCAGGTTTTCTCTATGGGAAGTAAGCTTATCCAAATAAAATTTAGATTTGCTCATAGACTAGGACATAAGTGAAAGTAAACTGGGTTTTAAAAAAATATACCTGACTGGTGAACTGTTGCACAGTGAACACAGCATTTTTGTTCCTGATGCAACAACAAAACCGCACATGCCACTTGCTTTGTCCTTGCATCTGTTCATGCTAATGTCAACAGCATGTGTTACTGTGGCCAAGTGTAGGCTGACAATATTCCCTCAGTGGATCAAGAGCATTAAAGTAAAACTGACCCTCATCGGTAACACTGCTACATTTTCTTCAGGGAAGTTTTACCCTCAATACTCACGTAACACCTGAATGAACTGCAAAATATCCAAATTAATGGGCACAACAAATTCCTGTGTGCAAAGTGGATGGTTACAATGTGAAAGGCCTCAAGAGGATGTCTCATGGTGAGTTTAGTTTTTTCACACCCTTGATGAACCTCTTACTTCCAAGGACCTTCTCCAGCCAGCAGAAAGCCTTTGATCTAAAGTAGTTAAGGTGCATTTGGACAGAACCATTTCTTTTTTTCACTGGCAACGACTTTACGTACAAAGTCAATGCAAAGGGGCGCATGGGCGTAACTTCGCTCAGGCGAAAAATCACTAGAGCTTCGAGCAACAGCAAAAGAGCGAATGAGTGAAAAATTGCTTGTCGCCTGAGTTGAGAAATCCCAACTCGAGCGACATTTCGTTGGCTCCCTTCACTTGCTGCTAAACGCTGATTGGCTGCCGTAACCCCAGAAGTGGTTGTCCCACAGAATCCTGCTTGTTTCTTGACACTGAAAATAGTTTAAGCCAAATGAAAAAACCCGAAAGACACCTATAGGAAGTTGACTAAGGAGTACAATAAAGAGGGGAAGAGTGGCTTTGGTCAGAGGAAGACCAAGCTGCCATGGAAGCATTTTGTCTTTCCTCAAACCCCTTTGCACCCCCTGACAGACCTTGGGGAACATGGGGCTGGGGGTCCAGGCAGACAGGGCCGCAGAATCCTCTGACAAGAGTCCAGAGGCAGCAGCAGCAGACAAAGGCATCACAGACATAGCAGGTTGGTTGAACACAGGGGAAAAGTTTTGGGTTGGGGCAATGGTTGTTTATGTATTCACAATCTGTATTATAATGTGGTCTCATCCAAAACACAGTTTTTATAGCAAGCACACCATTCAATATTGCAGTAACAGCAACAATAAACAAACACAGTCCAACTACCTTTCTATCCATGGTGGAAGATAAACTCCAATATTTCAGTTAATTAAAGCACTATAAATGTGGGTAAAGTATTTGGAACATAATATGTTAAAACACGGAAGATAAAATACTCATTATGCACAGTCATCCATTTATTTGGGGTTTCTGTATCACCTCTCTACTCCTGGACCCCCGGGCCACCCCCAGACCCTGCATTAAGAACCAGTGTATCAGAGAAATGAGTAATTATCCGATGGAAGGAAAACATATATATATATATATATATATATATATATAAATGTATTATTCTTTTCAGAAGAGCCAGAGCTGTCTGACAGTGAGGACATTGGTGGTGCTGCCGCTGGTGCTGCCTCATTTTACAGCATGTCTCCAACCCCAAGGTACATAAATGCATAATTTGTGTCCATGTATATGTATATATATCTGCATGTGTGTGTGTGTATATCTGGGGGGTAAAAAATCACAGGCTAGCTGTGGATTAATCACAGTTATTCATGACTGGTTACCATGCAATAAATATGGCAGATGATTTCCCATTTTCTCAGTATATTTTTGTGAAGACTGAAACATGAATGACAGAAGGCAAATATTTACATTTACCATTTGTTTATTACATCATATCCAAACGTTGGATGTTGTTATTTGAATGTAGTTTCCCAAAATAAATAAACACACAAAACAAAATTAAAGACTTTCATCCTTAAAGTAAGTGTTAGCGATTCTGGAGAAAGACTGTTGATATTTGAACTCAACGGCCAAATAAAAACTCCTCTGCAGATCGTTGGCAGTCCGCTCTGTTTATGTGCTCAAAAAAAAAATCTGGTGTTTTTATTCAGCCCTGGCTGTGTAAATGTCAAAATAAACAAAATGGCTCAGACCAGGCCACACAACAACACTAATATGTTGTACTTACTTATATGGCTCCAATTTTGTAGAAAACGAATAAATTTGGAACAAACTGGACAAAACCACTGCTAGCATATGGTGCTATGAATGACTGTAACTTCAACTCAGGTTTGTTAATGTTGTATCATTAACAGACACCCATATTTTGTGTGACTTTTGTAATTGCCTCTAAACAAAGTTTCAAAATAGCGAAAATAGCAGATTTACAAGCTCCCCACATGTTGCAGTGCGGTGGGTGGTGGGCTTGTATATCTGCTATTTTTGCTGCTTGTTGTATGACATATTGAAGTATATAGGGCTTCAGTGGTTAAACGTAACAGTACACATTTGTCCATTCTACACTTTCTCTCGAGTACCCACTGTAGTACCTCCAAGTACCCTTACATGTATTCCCATTTGAGAAACACTGCTTTAGGTTGCATTCGCCTTCTTTATCCCTAAATAGAGCACTAGAGTGAGTGATGTTGGTCATTATTGTGCCTGCCCTGGTCTCTCTTACCTTTTTAAATCTGCACGAGATTGCACCCCTGATGTTTATATATTGCTGTAGTTTCACTAAGATATGGTGTTTTCAATTCATACAGTTAGGAAAGAGAAAAAGACGGTGGCCACTGATGACATAGATGTCCACATTGAGCAGCTGCTGATGGAGCTGCTGAAGAGTCAGGCCAGTGCAGCACCAGCTCCACCTCCACAGCCACCCTCAGAAATTCAAATCTTCCTGCAATCCCTTGAACCTCTCCTGCAGAAAGTACCACCCGAACATTTAGAACAATTTAAACTAGAATTATATATATTTGCATTTTATAAATTAAAAGCTTTCCAAAAGTTGTTAGATTAGGCGATACTCTCTTTAGGAGACGATGCAGGCATTGCAGGAAGATTTCAAGTCAACATCTTGGGAGAATGTTTCAAAAAGCTTATTTTTGTAAGTTTGTTTTTTTTTTTATGTTGTTCTCTGTAAAAAAAAAAAGAAAAAAATGTTTAAAACACCTTTTTATTAAGTGTTTACATTTTTTATTTTTATGTAACAAAAATTTGCACTGCTCCTATGCAAGACAATAAATGAGTCCAGGAGGACTACAATGCAAGGTACTTGAAGTTCTTTATTTACAGTTCATTTCAAAGTGTATGATTTATCTGCTGTATACAAAATGGTTGTATGTTAGCTGTTGAATGTGTTCTCCCTAAAGACAATAACCTGTTGAGTTCAGTGGCTCCAGCTCCAACCAGGAATGGGCAACGCTGAAAGAGACAAAGTGCAAAGTGCTCTGGATGAAGTTGCGGAGGGCACAGGTGGCCTTCATACAGATGTCAGCAACCTCTGGACGGACCTCAATGACACACGTGTACATCCTTCATTAGGAAGAGAGGATGCCAAACGCATTCTCCACAACCAGCCGAGCGCAGGACAAACGGTAGTTGAAGGCCCGGCGCTCAGCTGTGGTCAGGCTTTCCCTGGAGAATGGCCTCATCAGGTGTCTCTACAGTGGAAAGGCCTCTTCTGTGACAAGCACATGAGGCTGGGGTCCTTTGTGGTCAGCTCCTGGTAGTGGCTGGTCATCTGGCAGTTGGAGGGTGCCAGCTGAGCGTACCTGACCAAAAAGAGAGTTGGCTAGAACCCCTGCATCATTGGATCTGCCAAAGCCCTTGACATCAATCACCAAGAAGCGATACCGCGCATCCACAATTGTCAAGAGAACTATTGAAAATGTTCCCTTGTAGTGGTAGAACTGGGATCCAGTGTTGCCAGGGGCTTTGATGACCACATATTTGCTGTCTAGCTTGCCACAGCAAAGAGGGAAGTTCCACCGCTCCTCAAACTCCTCCGCAATGGTCCTCCAATCCTGTGTGTGGGCACAGCCATGAACTCCCCCACGAGGCTGTCCCAAATGGCACTGGCAACGTCAGGGACGATCATGGACACCGTGGAGACCCCAGCACTGAAGCTGCTGGCTATGGTCCTGTAGGAGTCACCAGTGGCTAGATATCTGAAGAATTGAAAAAAATTAGAAATGTAAAAATTAGGGGTGCACCAAGATCAGATATCTGTTTCGGCCCTATCAGCTGTAGCGGCCTTTATCAGTATAGGCCACTGACCTCCGTTTTCACTAATATCAGTTTCTGAAATTTATCTGTTGTTTAATATCAGCTGATATCGGCCAATAATGTCTGATATTAGTATCGGGGAATGAATAAAACATAAAACATTTTTTATTAAATATTTATTAATAATATCATATGTCTCAGATCTGCCCTGTACAAGTTAGTTTACTGCCTTTCTTCTTTGTAGGCAGAATAGCTAGCTTTTTGAATTATTCTAGCTAAAACACATCTTTGCTTGCTTTTGTTCACTTAGTTCCAGCCAGCTGACTTATTTAGAAAAGTTATACTTGATCCAGTTCAGAAAAATTATTTATCTGAAGACAGCAAGTGCTTTTGGTCCACTAACTTTTTACCAAGTTCACTTCTTACTACCTTCGTAATGGTTCCTCTATTGTGTTTTCATGTCTGTATGAGTAATCCCAAACTCCAATTCGTCCATCAAAACAACTAGGAAGGTTCATCTGCACCGGGGATGCAACATATGTCCTCCCCACAAGCAGAACCAGAACCATACCCATGACGTCACTGCTTAGCTTGTGTGAAGATGGCTGCGCTTCATTGGTGAAAGAGTGAATTACTATCTGGTTTTCTAGCAAAACTAGATAGATATAAAGTTGAAATTCGGTGCCATATCTTACTCTGACACGACTCTATTTAGGTAATGTCGTTGTTATAAACAACAACAAAACAGCCACTCACCGTAGACAAATAGCCAGGCCCTCCGCAGGTGGGATTGAGTGCCTGTATTTGGTATTCAACTGGGCGATTCTGCCTCTGATCCTTGCCAATAGCTCATCAAACTGGGCCGTAGTCAGCCGCGTGTACCGCTGAAAGCGGTCAGTATCCAGACACAGCTCCTGGAACAGCCGGTGGTATTCACCAATATCAGTGTGCATCTGGAGGATGTTGTGTACCCAAAACTGACGGCGCTTGGCCGAATGGCCCTTGTGGGACTTCCACAACAGGTACAAGGCAGCTACAGGGACAATGTCAGACATGCTGGCACAAAGAAACAGCTGTATCTTTTCCGGGCGAGGTGAAATTCCTCAGGATTGCATGAATGACGTCATCAAAGCAAAAAAGCAAATCTGTTGAATTGTGCCATGACGAGGGATCACGATTGAGCTGAACAGCGACAACAAAGGGATGAAGCAAGTAGCAATAAATTAAAAAATAAAGGCATACCTGGCTTCAACCCCCTCCTCCCATCTCTACTGATGGCATCACTATGCTCTCAATTCGGAAAGATAAGCTAAGTCAAGTGCATAGATATGTAACTATTCAAAGAGATGAAAACAACTTCCCAAAGGACATCTTTATAAAGGAGTCTTTCCTAGGATTTGTGGAAATGGAGGACACATCAGCCCATCAGCTCCAAAAAAAATCCTAGGCAGCATACAGAAGAATGGATTTGACTTGAGTAAATGTCGAGGCCAGGGGTATGACGGCGCAGCGAAGATGAGTGAAGTTTATTCTGGTGTTGAAGCAAGAATCCATGAAATGGAACCACTCACTGAGTACATACACTGTGCTGCCCATAATTTGAATTTGACACTGAATGACTCTGTGAAAAATATAGCAGGGATCCGCAAATCTTATGATACTGTTGAGGTTCTTTATAATTTCTTTGGTAACAGTATTAAAAGATGGGCACTCCCTTCCAATATTATTTCGCCGCCCGACTCTGAAACCTCAGAGCGCTCCAGTGTAACCCTGAAACACCACTGCCCGACACGGTGGTTGTTGAGATCTGATGCCCTTTGTTTCCTCAGATACTGTTATATAGATGTCACGAAAGCTCTCCCACAAATCACAATGCAAGCATAATCTGGCAGAGAGATGATTTCGACCAGGCCAAGCTCACTGCTCAAAATCTGGCAGAGAGATGGGGAGCGCAGTGCAAGTTCATGAAAACTCACAAATGAAGCGCCACTTTGATGAGCTGTGTGGAGATGAAAGGCTTAGTGATGGTGAGAGCTATTTCAGAATAAACATATTCAACGCCAGCCTGGACATCATTATCAGTCAACTTTCACAGAGGTTCACATCTATGCGTGAAACTGTTCTAAGCTATCCACCCAGGCACACTGAACACAGCTAAGAATGACGCACTTTATCAGGATGCACAGCGCCTCATGGAGCATTATAGTCAAGATTTGTCCATGAAATTCCCCAGTCAGCTAATTGCATTCAGAGCCTGCTTTAAATCCGAGATTGCGAAAGAGCCAACCGTGAAACATCTGACCGAGATGCTCATTGTCGATCATGGCTCAATGGCAGAAATCTTTAAGGATGTTTGCACAGCGTTAATGTTATATCTCACCATACCTGTCACTGTTGCGACCACAGAGTGCTCATTTTCTAAACTAAAGTTGATAAAGTCATATTTAAGGAGCAGCATTGGACAGGAAAGACTAAGAGGACTGGCTATAATTTCAATAGAGAACAGCAGAGCCAGGAATTTGGACATGTCCAGCATCATTAATGACTTTGCCAAGCACAAGACCTGGAAGATGAACTTTTAACAGTGAGCACAATTCTCTCTCTCTCTCTCTTTTTTAAATTAGTGGGGTCGGGATTTAATTCAGCAATGTAACTGTTACATGTCGGAAAATGTGCGCATTGTAATTTGTATCTGTTGGCCGCCGTGCCTTGATCAATGCATGCTTATTGACATACTGTGTGAGCGGCTTTGTGTAATTGTGTTGATTTGTAAGTGGCTGCCTAGAATGTTTGATAGTCGGAGAAATTAGGCTGTGGTGGTCTGAACAGTTGATCAGTTCAGTTGCTGTCCAAAGTGCGTGTGTGTGTTCGCGTGTGAACACGAACGGGCACTCATGTTTGGGGCTGGAGAGGGCCCATAAAAATATTTGCACCGGGGTCCATCACAGTCACGTTACGCCACCGTCACCCACTGTAGAGTGTTCACTGTTTTCACGTTGATCTGTATTGTCCCTTTGCAGACACCGTACTCTAGCGGAAGTGCCTTCCTCTAGGTGAACTTGTGTTATTCAAGAAATGTGTGCTTCACTGCTGCCATGTGTGTAACGTTGCTCCCTCAGTATTATGGTTATTAAACCAAGTTGCAAATTAAACATCTACTCATTCCAATGAACATCAAACACGGTGTCAGAAGTTTTTTCTCCAGAGTTTTGACAGATAGGCTATTTTTTGTTCGGGATACATTTGTGAGAACAATTAAACCTGCTTGATGACACGGCTGGTAAACATGGTGGATGGATTTTGGAGGCCTGCCCCACTTGTCTTTGACAGTAACATTGCAGAAAACTGGCAGATCTTTGAACTGGAATATGACATTTTCAGCATGGCAGCAAACTCTGACAAGCCAGCCTGCACACGTGCATACATTCTCCTCAATCTAGCAGGACCGGAAGCTATCGAGCATGAGACATCTTTTGCGTATGCAGCAGAGGTGAGGGAACCCGGTGGCGGTGGTGGACACATTATCGCCCCTGCTGAGTCTAAAGAGGACCCTGAATGCCTGAAGAGGAATTTTCGTGAGGTGTGCCACCCTCAAACAAATGTTACTATGGAAGGACACAAGTTCAACACACGTAATAAGAAAGTTAGTGAGTCAATTGAATCGTATGTCAGTTATTTAAGGATTAAAGCAAAAAAGCTGCAACTTTGGAGATCTCTATGAGAAGCTAATCAGAGACAGACTGGTCTGTGGTATCAATAATGACAATTTAAGGAAAGTGCTCCTGAGAGACAGTGATTTAACACTAGCTAAGGCTATTAACATCTGTCAGATCCATGAGGTAACTGAAGAGCACATCAAGCCTAGCCTTACCACAGCACTCTGCCAAAAACGTTGATGCAGTCTAGACTACTCTCAAGAGGAAACAAAAGTATGATACAAAATCAAAACCTCAGTCAGACAAGACTGGTACGCTGTGCATTTCCAACTGTAACAACTGTGGAGGTAGTCATGCAGCAAAGAGAGACAAATGCCCCAATTTTGGACAACAGTGCCATACCTGTAAAATGTGGAATCAAAATGTTGCAAGTCCAAACAACAAACTTACAACAGGCAAAGGCCCAGGAAGGCTATTCACCAATTAGAGCCAGACCAAACTGGTACCAGTACAGATGAGACATTCTATGTTGATGGTGTGACACTGCAGATGAGTGTTGAAGCAACTGATGCACAGATAAAGAAAAATGATAAAGCTTTTGTCAATGTGCATGTAAATAGCAATGTAGTTGAGATGAAGGTTGACACAGGTGCAAAGTGCAATGTCCTGTCAAAAATGACTTTTACACAAGTGAAAAATAATGAACAAATATGGCCATGTTTTAAATCCACTTATCTTGTTGCATATGGTGGAAGCAAAATCAAAACCGTTGGCATGATCAGACTGCACTGCCACCCAGAGGGAGAAGTCTACACACTGTCGTTCTACACTGTTGAAGAGAATGTTTTGCCACTGCTGGGGCTACAAGCATGCAGGCAGATGGGACTTGTTTCATTCAGTGAAGCAGTTCATCAGTTAAGCCCCACTGATGACGATTTGTCTGATGAAATCCTAAAAGAATACGGCGATTTCTTCTCCAGTGAGCTTGGAAAGCTTCCTGTGACCTACTCCATGACACTCGACCCTGATGTGAAACCAGCTGTTCGTCCTGCACATCGCATACCTGCG
Source organism: Naso vlamingii (assembly GCA_029822935.1). Taxonomy (NCBI): domain Eukaryota; kingdom Metazoa; phylum Chordata; class Actinopteri; order Acanthuriformes; family Acanthuridae; genus Naso; species Naso vlamingii. The sequence continues at coordinate 19,059,777 of JAPQLA010000013.1, read as the reverse complement.
ACTGTGAACGACAGAGTCAAAGCTGAGCTCAACAGGATGCAGGAACTGGGCGTCATCGCTCCTGTTTCTGAGCCCACTGATTGGGTATCATCTATGGTCGCCACTAACAAAAAGGACAAAAGAAATCAGAATATGCATTAACCTGAGACTTGAATACTGCTTTGAAAAGGCCACACCAACCTATGCGTACTGAGGAAGAAGTTGCTGCACACATCAAATGCAACTGTTTTCAGTATTAGACGCAAGGAACTCCTTTTGGCAGATTTCACACTTGACCATAAATCCTCTATGTTAACTACTTT
>JAPQLA010000013.1:19016011-19031477 GCA_029822935.1 Naso vlamingii | reverse complement strand
TATTGGGTAAATGCTTTGTATATTGTATTAAATACCTGAGGTATCAAAGCTGTGGCGGTGTAAAAGAGGTAAACAAAAAAAACCTTAGAGTAATCACTGAGGTGACATTAAAATAAGGTTTGAGGAAAACTTGGAATTTGACTCTCTGAAACTTTCTTTCATGTGGATAGTGGGGAAACAGAGCAGATGAATAAGTTTTTAATTCCCTGTGCTTTAGTAGTTCTGTTTGTAACGAAAACATAGTCGTTATCAATTATTTCAAGCAGATTATTTGTTTCAGTACCAGTGCTCAGTCTTTCCAAACTTTGCCTCATTGTTTTATTCCTCTCAGTATCTCAGAGGATCAGCACACATGGATTACCTTTGATTTGTTTAAAGAACATTTTTCATAGAAAAGTAAAGAAGAATGTAGAATGTTTCAAATCCCTGAGAGTAAGACATTTTAAAGAACTGAGGGCTTTCTTTTTTTTTTTTTTTGCAAACCAGGTTAGTCATACAAGCATGAAATTGATATGACATGTAAATCAAAAATAAATTAGGTTTTCTTTTGTTCTCTAAGAACAATCATTTCACATTAATTGCAGAGCAGTCTTCATACTTTAAAGTCATGGTCCAGCTCAGATCCGAGACTGCTTTTCATAATACAAATAGTACTGCCTGGATTTAAAACAATTTAGTTGTGGGGTTAACCAGGCTAATGACATATTCATCTTCTGCGAAGCAAAGCTACACAGTGCATGGAAGCAAATGAGCTTTCCATTGTCCACCGGCACCCCTTCACCACTCTGTGAGCCTTGTCTTGGTTCAACAAAGCCTGGTAAAGCTGAGATTTAAATGATAATGGGATTGATCCCTCATCTTCGAAAACACGGTGTGAGGCTCTGATTAATACCCAGTGCCAGCTGGTCGATCGTATTGAAAGGCATTAAGCAAAAAACACAAACATGGTTGTCTAGATTCTCAGCACTGAACAAATGAAACAGATTTTTAATCAGTTAAGACCCTGAATATGACTTCAGATTTGATCTTCTATTGATCCCAGAGGGGGAATTCACTCTTCTCTTGCCCTCTTGTTGAGGGGCGCAGGTCAGTGGTCAGGGTTGTCTTTAGAACAGCTCCCCTTCAGCTGGTCTGGTTCATGCACTGACTGAAGAAAAACATGTCAGTGATGTCAGTCATGGGTTCCTCGAGGCATGTTGTGCAGCTTGGATGGTTCGCTGCCATCTCTGTCAGTTTCTGCAGCCAGGAAATTCTAATTATGTCATACTTCAATCTCAGTAACTGTTTCATAGAAAAACTCTTCAAGTATCAGATCACAAAGTGAAATTTGTCTTGTTCTGGATACATCATCCAAGCTGGTCATCATGCAGGATTTCTTAGATGGCATTTGAACCACAATGCACCTTGCAGCTTTGATCCCACGAACCCTGCAGTGTTCTTTGCAGTAAGACGTGCTATGTTGTTGCTTGGAAATGCATTGCTGCTGTCAATCACTTAGGAGCTAACAGGTAGGGAACGCAGGCAGGCAAAAAGGTTAAGAGGGGTGGGGGGTCAGAGATGTCAGCTGTATGCATAGCTGTTTATGTAAACTTTTTTTTTTTTTTAAATTCAAATGCACTTCTTGTGAAGAGTTTGATCTACCAGTCAACTTTCTGGTCACTCAAGTCTACATAGTATTGACATTTAGGTGGTGGTCAGCTTCTCCACATTTCTAGGATGATACAGTTACCAATAACACTCCCCTCTGCATAGGCCCCCAGAGATTCTTACATGCATTTAAAGGTGGAGTCAGTAGGATTTTACTAAAAAATAAAATATAAACATATACAAAAGTAATGCTGCTTAATCATCACTTCTGGGCTTCTGTGTATGTGTGTTGGTGACTGTGTATGGAGACACACCGCCCTCTGCCTGTATTTTGATGTCTTGGTTGACTCAGGACCTGCTCGGGACGAGTTACCGTAAAGAGCAATGTAGATGCGCAGTCAATTTTTAAGTAACCATAGCGCAACCGCACTTCTCCAAAGTGGCCACAGTGAACTGGTACGTTTCCCCCAACCAATGACAGCACGCAGGTGAGGTTGAAGGCACCACAGAGCACAGCTACTGGACGCCATCCAGACCGGAGAAAGTTACGAATGTGGACCTGGTGCAAAGAAAAGGAAATACAGCCCTAGTAAGCAAGCGGATAAAACTTGTTCCAGAGCAAAAGAGAGTCTTGGTTTGGCTTTCCGCCGTTTTGGAGCACTGAAGAGGCAGGGAAGAGCGATGAAGAGTTTGCCTGCTTTGTGATGGACACTGGCGGTTAGCTTGTTAACTTGCTAAATTTTTTACTTCTCCATTAAACAAATTTAATATTCCTGTGTAGCTTGCGGTGTAACGTTAGGTAAGCGGTATAGCACTATATGTAGTACACGATGAGTTATGATACTTCAGGTGCGTTGAGCCAGGTGGAGGGGCCAGTTTGAATGTTGTTTACAAACAACAACGAACGAATGCTATTGACTCTACCTTTAAATAAAAACAAAAGAACAAAACATAATTTCAGGTTCAGGTTTTTGAAATGGTTTTGAGTAGAACATTCCAAGGTAATTCATAAAGTCTCAATAATTTTAAGGTCTTTGCGCAATTAATTTTACAAATTAGGATAACAGCATTTTCTTTCATGGTGTCGCACTCGGTTGTACCTAAGAAAAGTGACAAGAATAGTTTCTGTTGCTCACAAATGGAGCTCTACACAGTCATGAGTAACGGACATCTAGCACTTGCAAGCAAAGATAAGTATTCCTTCACTTAATCAGCAATTCAGCATTAGCACCTGGGTTACCAGCACCTTGTTTTTTTGATTACACACGCATTGCAAATTTCAACATGGGCCTGAACATGGGTCTACAGCTTTGGACTTTGTAATCATGCAGATGTTTTACATGCACCAAAAATGTATATAAAACACTAAAGTGAAGGGGAAATATAACATGGGCTCTTTAACACCTACTGAAATCTATTAGAAAAGCCGTCCTTTAGTGCTTAAAATTCATATGCTGTGATCTACACTTCTACTAACTCTACCAGGGCTCACTCTGCCTACACAGAGACCTGACGGTGTGCCTTCAGTTGGCAGTCTGTCGACTTAGTCCAGCCTTTTGCCCTGCAGAAGTCCAACCTTGAGCTCTGCATTTGTTTTAGTTATTCCTACTAATGAGGTCCACAGGCATCAAAGGCTGAAAGATGGAAGGATGAAAGAAGGGCACAAGGAGGGAGTTAAGACTAAGACAAATTATAACTGCCTCTAATGCAAAATGAAACATCAAGCCTTTGCCTTTTTTTCCCTATTTATTCTTCAAAGTTTAAAGGTGTCAGTGCAGAGATGTCTTAATACTGCCAGTGTGGCATCGGAGAGAGAATGCAGCAAGCTCTGTGTGCATGACAGTGTTTTTCCCTGGAAAGTTTATCTGTCCACTCCCATGGCTCCCTTTGATTCTTGTTGCCACATCCAATTTAGACTCTGTCTAGGAAGACTGCAGGGGCGGCACAATCACTCCGAGCTCCATGCTATGCGATCTGACACAGAAGCTGCCCAAGATGTTTACCTTCACTGGTGTGTGGCCAGCACACACTCTCTCTCTCACACAAAACACTCAGTAGAAAAAATGTATGAAGACATTTAACAGCACTATTACCATGTGTATTGGTGAAACTTGGTTAAATTTACATGAGGTTTACAAAGGGTGGAGTTATGATTTTGAAAGTAGTGGGGACTTTTTTGAAAATTTTCATTGTGTTTCCTGCAGTTCTGTCCTGGACACAATAAAAAGGTGATAAATTACAGGCTAAGTACAACAATCACAGCATTTTAACTGTTGAACATGTAGGTGTATATCACTTACAGGACCTCAAGTGTCCAATAGCTCTACGTTATGACAGTCATCACTGTTTTTGGTCAGTAAAATGGGTCTCCCAGCTCTTCTGCTCTAAAGTAAACAGAAAAGACATTTCTGGTATCCTCTGTTCTAATTGGATGGGAGAAGGAAAAGGTTCCTCGAAAACGTCTTTTTTGTATACTGCAGAAACAAAGACCCACGTGTAGCAGCCCACCCACTCAGTTTGTATTTTTTTACTGTATGGTATGTCGCCCCTTTGACATCTGCTGTAACCTGTGCATGGGAGGTCAATTGGCGAAGGGTCTACTAAAATCTACAGTTAGGATGTATCTAATAGCTTAACCATTAAAAGAATATATGACTCTGACTGAGGTGAAAAGAGACCTAGTTAGCTTATTTATTTAGCTATGCTGTTGTTTGAGCTTTAAACTCTCATGCATATATTTAACCAAAGTATAACCCTTAATTATCATCACATGAATGGCACGGTTATCACACATGAACAAATAAACATACCACAGTGACTTAGATGCAAAAGTAGAACATTTATTACAGTTTGAAAGGCTTGAAAGATCCTGGTGCATTCATGAAAATAAAATAAAACACGTCTATTAAGACCCCAGGTTTTGTTTTTTTGTATTTTTTTTTTTTAACATTTAACTCAGTCTATGGTACCATATCAGTGATGCGCTTGTTGGAGCTTGTAGAATATTATAGAATATAGAAATCCTCAGGAAAATGTTCACTGTACTCACTGATCCATGGAAACTCATAAAGATGTTTGTAACCGTCTTCTCAAACCATCTAAGCAGCAGCAATGAACTGTGCGATGGGGAAACCCGCCCTGACCCTCTGCCTGTCTCATGCACAAGAAGGCGGTTTTCTCTGGCATGTGGCAAATACAGAGCACCTTTACTGCAGCATGTGTGCAGCATCCGAAGCACACGAACCCAAGATGCACAGACACTAATAAACTCCCGTACTTTTACATTGTTAATGTAACATACAAAACCAACATTTTTGTTCACAGAAAAATGACCGTACTCACTCTGAAACTTGGAGGAAAAGTTAACCCCCCACCCCACCCCACACACACACACACACACACACACACCTCCACCCCCACACACAGAGTCTTGTTTTCACCGACTTGCAAGGGCAGCAGCTAACTAGTGGCAATACAATAACAGTCCACTCCAATGTAATTGCGTCTGTGCTAATTAAGCAGAATTATCGACTGAAACAGCCCTAAACACTGCTCTCACTCACTTGGCATTAACAAGGTTTATGCTTTATAAACATATCAATCTCACGGTGCATTATACTGGTGAAACATATACGATAAAACAGTTTTCTGAACTTAAATCCAGTACATAACATTCCGTTTATTAACTTTGTGTATTACTCACTGCTGTCATTCTTCTAGAGACTTTTCCCACTTTATTTAGACCCACCTCTCAAATAATCCAGTAGGGCACAATTCACATTTCCTGACTGGCACCAACTGGCTAATGGACACATTTACACCTGGCTCCCTAAATATACAATAAAGGAAGTAGCCTGGGTTGCAAGTCGAGGTTGCAAATTCAAAGGAGACGTTATCAGTGTGACATTTAACAGCATCAGCATCAGTTTCCTCTGTTAAGAAAACTGCCTGACATGCACACCAAACAGTTAAATAAGTGATTGAGCTGCGTAAAAACTCTGAAAACGCTGACAATAATGATGTATCAGTCATAAAAATCCATCTAGTTATAAGTCTACTTCTGTTGATTTCCTTCAAGCTTAACATGTCTTATGGAAATGTCCAACATGCACCACAATCATGTGTACATGTTTTATTATATATATATGATTTTTTCTACACCTAGGGGCAGTTAGGCAGACTGATGTGCACCAGACTTTTTTCCTCCCTCCCTCTTTTCTTTTTTCTTTAACATATCTGAGTTTAACTCAACACTTAAAGGAGACATGTTATGCTCCTTTAAAAGTTAACATGGGTCCTTGATGTCTTCATGAAATGTTAGTAACATGCTTTGGTCCAAAAAACCAAAGGTCGTGATTGCTTAACTATTGCATTTCTTTATTAATAACAAAAATTCTACTGAACAGCATAATGTAATATTTTTCATTCTTAACTTACATCGGCGTTCCTGTGGCCATTGTGCAAAAATGCCTACAGAACCTGAGAATGTCTGCTGCATGGAGATACCACAGGTAGTGTTAACACTGGGCATACAAAATTGTCATTTTGCAACCTCTATCTTTTCTGTAATCCAATGTCACTCACTTGCCTTTTATAATTTACTAGGTAACAAAAAGACTACAAGAGCTTCCAGACCCGCCATCATACACGGTGGATCATCTTGGCCTCGAACCTGTATGTCTGAATGTGTTTTCACTGCAGAATGCATTCAACATTTATAGAGCAGACTATGGGCCCTTACGTCTGAGGGGAATAGTGCAGTAAGTTTTTTTTTTTAACATATAAATACTCCTATTAATGTAACACAAAAGAGTTAGGACGAAAAGTACATAACTGTCTCCTCCATCTTACATTGTTTACAGTTTATCTTTATTGTCTTTTACTTGTTAACATGTTACAAATCAAACACTGAAAGCACACAAAACAGTTTATATAGACTTTCTATTGTGAGAAACATTTGTACAGAAAATAACACAAAATGTACCATCTGGTACTGCAGACTAATTTTGGGAAAATGGGCAAAATAAAAATAAAAAAATAGGAAAAGACATTTTTGAAGAGGAACCGTGAAACCATAATAACAAAAGTAATTGAAAAAATAAAAATAATAACCAAAAAAAGTATATAGTATCTATAGGCGTAACCATTCAGTGCTGACTAAATATGCACATTGTGTCCAGCCGTTACAGATACCTTGCCTACAGAAGCTTTGTGAGCTGGTGTTGGGGCTTTCTGGGCCCTAGAATCAGAGTAGTGCTGCCTGCCTGTCCTTGGTTGAACCTCGACACGTAGCTGGCTATTACATCCAGCTTGTCAGGTCTGTCAAATTGAGCAGAGAGGTCTTCAGGGAATGGGATTTTCAACACCTCATTCAGATATGGGGCAGGATCCCGGAAAACCTTCTCAGAGATAAGGTCCAACAGTGCATCTACGTAACCTGCAATGCAAGAAACAAAAATTTATGTTTACAAAAAGAAATTGCACTAGAACCAAAAAGCCTTGGTACAGTGATGTACAATTTTTTAAGCTGTCTTTTATTTATACATTTTCCTTATTTATTATTTATTATATATTATTTATTTTGAGTATTTTTATTTCATTTGTTCTTTATTTTTCTCCTTTTGTGTTATGCCTGTTTGCCAGTGTTTTTTAATTTGTGGATTTTAAATAAAGGCTTGTACAACTTACAGAAAGTTGGCTCTGCTTTCACTGGCTTTGCTGTGCATTCTCCCTTCTTTGATTTTGGAAAGTTGACTCTAAACAGCGGTTCACCACCTGAAGATGTTGCTTGGGGTCGACCAGCATTTTCATTGAAGTGCAGGGCAGCCAGGTAGAGTCTTTGGAGGAAAAATAGTACTTAAAAGATGATGGAAAGCACACATATTTATACTGAACCAATACAGACAGTGATGGCTTATTCACCTGCATAACATTCAAAGAAAAGGGAAGACGACATTCTTGGGTGCAAAACGCAGAATGACGCTGTGGAAAGCCTCCAGCGATGAGGTCTGGTAGTGAGGGCTCAGCCTCTCCACATCTTTCAGGATCCTTTTGCTGGTCAACAGCTTTTCTAATTTGTAGAAGGCAGGTGTTCCTGTAAAAAGAGAAACAGGAAAATATGTTTGAGTATTAAGTCAAAGTAAAACACAGCAGTGACATAGAATAAATACATGTAGGAGATAATGGGTAACTTAGTTTAAGTGAAAATATATAAATTGTACATTAAAAAGGCCTTTATTAGGACAGGACAGCTGAAGAGCAGACAGGAAACAGGGGAGAGAGAGGGGGAACGACACGCAGCAAAGGGCCACAGGCGGAACCGAACCCGGGACACAGCCCCTGCACACAGGGCGCCCGCTCCACCGACCGAGCCACCGGGCGCCCCACAAGCTTTACATTTCAAGAGCAAATTGAAGAACGCACCTTCTTTCAGCCACTTGCCCTTGTCTCTTGAAGTGCGTGGTTTGTGCAAACACTGGGGATAAAGAGGGTCGTCACGGGTATGGATGTCTCGAACATGATTAAGGATTGAGGTCCATTTTGCCACTCTCTCTGGCCCTGATGATGACGATGAAGCTGCGGTCCAGTAGATGTGGTTTCTTATGCTGTGAAGCCACGTCTGCAGTTTCTCACATTCCTTGTTTTGTGAGATCTTCACCAGCTGGACAGTCCTAATACAAAAATGTTTTTAGTGATGCACAAATACAAACTTTTGTGTTTAATAACAAAATAACCATAAGGTTGCTCTAATTGTTCAAAAGTACATGCTTTTAGTGTGTTGTAACATATGAATCAAATACAAATTTTGTTACTGATGGGGTTTTATAAACTAAATACAACACCAGTCAGTGATAAACTCAAAGAAAATAACAATAGTAATAGAAAGTAATGTGTGGGATAAGCAAACACCGTATTACACACTTGTAACTGACCAACATAGACTTTTAAAATGGGAACAGGTCTTTTCATAGCCTGATATTTTCCCTCCTTTCCATGAAAACACTGGGAAAAATACCTTTTTCCATGTGCCAGACATCGTAGTAATGGGTGATTTTTGCCTCCCTCAAGAATTTTTTGAATTTGAGGGTGACGGTCTGTAACAATGCTATCTAGAGTCACATTACGTGCCTCCAAGAGAGCAAGGCTTCTCTTCAGAGCCTCTTTTTTCACGTGGTAGCTTCCACCAACTTCATTGCTCTGGAGGACATAAACACAAGAGAAGAGAGTAAACCATGTCAGCATTTCAGCACTTGCTAAAAACAGGTTTGTTCAACAGGTTACAGATAATATCTTCTCACCCACCTGAACCAGCTGTAGATCAACAACAGTGTTGCTCCTGAGGTCCATCATTGTGTAGCTGCCAAACTTTGCAGAATGACCTTAAAAAATACATATATTACTTGAACATTCCAATAATGTATATGTGATTTCATGACCTTTCTTAACCTTCTCTTAACGTAAAAAAAAATTGCATAACCCGCTGCCAAAGTAGCATCTTAGGTACCTGGCGAGTCGGCTCTTAAGTCAGCCCCTAGGATGACATTCCGCTGTTGACTGAGCTGCTCCAACATGCGATCCTGTGCGGTCTTCCAGTTGCAGGCTCTACATAATTTCTGGCATGCCTTCGAAAGGTGTCATACTGAAACATCTTCAAATGCATTGCACGAAAGATCTGAGGAGAAAAGGCATAGGATAGGCAGTTAAGCGCTTTTTTCTCAGTATTCTCCAATGCTTCAGTGGAGTATATAAATTCCTCTCAAAAGTTACTTCTCAAAATCACATGCTCTAATCAATTAAGTATTTTTTAATTACCTTTTCAAGTTTGAAAAAAGATGCACCTGTGGTATACACTGCAGCTGAAAGTTGAAGGTTTCCAGCAGGAGTGCGTCCAAGAATTGGCTGAATATTCCATTTTCTAGAGAACTGACAGTATGGACACTGCTGTTCTACAGACAGGAATGTGCCTATATGACTTGTCCGCACATCTGATACCCGCTGACACACAGCGCACACCTCAAAGGGCTCTAGAAGGCAGTTTTCATACATTATGTATGTTGCTGTCCTATGGGGAGGGGTAGAAGATTCCATTCTATTTAAAAAAAACAGGAATTGACAGGGAAAAAAAATTAACTTCTATACTGCTGGAGGTAGAGACAGAAGAGTAATCAAAGTTATTATTGAAGTGTTTGTTGCAAAACAAGTAACTCATCACGTCTGATGGTTCACTCAAAACTGTCACAGTCTGCCGGATCGTAGGTGGAATCATGTGGATCCTGAATGTCTGATATTGAGCTGCCTTCTACAGGATCTTCCTCCTCTACCTCTAATCGCGGTCTCTTACATGGCCTCTTTATTGGTGTTGATGTGAGGAATGGCTGTGCAGTTGTGAAGGCCACAGTTTAAGTGCCAGCACCAAAATTGGTGCAGGACACTGCTTTCTGTGTGCCTGTTGATACACAGAAAAGACAGTCCATGTCTCATTGGTCAAGTCAAACTCCAAAAAGAGATGCAATGAAATTTCATAAAATCTACAGGAAAAACAAATACGTCACACATACATTAAGTGTAGATCAACAAACCTATACTTCTGAAGTGGGGCTGGAGAGTCTTTATGGACAGCTGTGTTGCAACTGTGCATCTCTGAGGAAGGTCTGACAGGCCACATGGAGGAACGCGGCCTGTGACTGTCCAGATGTGCTCACCTAAATACAAGGAGCAAAAATACTAATGTGTTTTCACTTACAAAATGTCACAGTAAGACATAAATCACCGCATATCTCAACCTACATCTTGCGAATAACTTAATTACTGGGATATTCATCTCACAGATCTTTACATCTGATTACTTCCCTCACTCAGCTCTTCCCAAAATGCTGACACCCCGGAGTGGTACATAGCTGTAAATTTGCCTTCCAGCTACACACCGCCAAGTCATACACCTCGTATGAAATTACTCTGAAGTCATTTACAAGTGTTAAAATGATGAAGTTAAACTTACAAACATCCAACAAACAAAGTGATGTCGGCGATAACGTTATTATGGCTACAGCAGCGTGTGACGCCAATCACATCGGCAAGTAACGCCGAATTGAGCTAACGTTACATGTGAGAATTGCCTCTGCTGTTAGCATTGATGTAACCTGTTGCAAAACGCAAAAGAAACACAGCCTTCATTGATTAACTCGTTTCCCTCGTCCACAGTTTTGCCACAGACAACTGGCTCTGATACCATCTGACATAACTTACATTGTGGTCAGGTCTCTATTCATTTTAACACAGTAACATACAACAGGGACCTAACTTTCATTCCTGTACACACACACGAACTGCAAATTCATGCTGTTTACCCGATAATAGTGAAGCTAATTTTCCCCAAACATTACAGGCTAAAGCACAACATGCTAACCTCTGATTACCGAAGTGGGACACAGCGGCAACTTAGCTTAGCTTTCGGGCTAACGTTACATGTAATGTTAGGGTAAGGGTAGTGGGGGGTGAAAGGGACTAATTGAATACCGCCAACTATTAAACTTCTCTCAACTAATGTGAGAATGTTTATACATTGAAGTTTACCTTGCAGACTTTCAACAAGTAACGTTAGCATTAGCGAAAATGTTGTGCATTTACCTGTGTTTCACCTCTCTCTGCTGTTAGTATTATCTAGTGGTAATAAGCAAAAGGAATACACAGCATTAAAATACTCACATTTCCATCGTCCGAAGTTTGGCGACGAATAGCTGGTATTGCGCCGGGATTCAGGAAAAGTCTAGTTGCCAGTCCTGTGTTGAACTGGCCAATGTTGGAAAAGCACTCAGACGTGAAGTGATTGGCACACACATATAGGTTTTTGCTTATTGTAGTTAGGACATTCCCTTCGAAAATAAAATGAATCCACTGGGCCCTTTGGTCCTCTGCGGCTGGGAGCCTATGTAAAGATACATGTGGCTCTTTATAGCCAACAACTGAGCAGCGGTAAGTTTTCGGTCTCAACATGGTGCGCGCAGATCCCTCACTTAACGACAAAAACAACATGGCGGTCCTTCGCAAAGATAGTTCTCAAGCCGTGGGTGGAGATATTCAGGTAGGGGAGGTATTATGCAAATTTCTAGAAGCTTGTTACATAACAGTATATCAAATGACTGTGAAATCACATGGATTTCAAATGAGGCAGCCTACAAAATACTGGTTTTGTTGTCTACTCTCACAGTTTGTGGGCCAGGAGGCAAGCCAAATACCCAAATATATGTACAAAAGCCTTCAAAAATTGATTTTTCCATAATATGTCTCCTTTAAATTTGAGAGGAAAGTTTGCACAGAATCAAAAATTTGTATTTAGTAACAAATTTTTTTCTAAATGTTTATGCTTTCATGCTCCCTGTACACGGTCACACCCTAACCACAAACAGTTAAGGAAGTGATTACGCTGCGTAAAAACGATAGAAAAACTCTGACCGTAAATGTCCATTCTGTCATAATTCTGTTGAATTCCTTCAAGCTTCATCTCTTCTCTGTTAAGATAAATGCCCCTGAACCAGCCAGCAAGCTTACCCATTTACACAAACACCGGCTCACCTTTGATGCAGCTTTGATAGAGGCGGATCGAAACTGACACTCCAGAACTGCCTCCATAACTTTTACACAGATGGTAAGTTGGGGAAAAGTTGCACGGAAGCCGCCTTGAAAAGGCCGTGTAAAAGGGGCTGAAGATATTTAAGTGTTATTTTTTTAATTGTAGGTATCTTGTATTGTAATGTCAATTGACCTTTTAAAAGGCCCAATATACGTTGTGTTTCTGGATGTAACCCAGACATTAAAGCACACACTTTGCTTATGGATCTATGAATCTCTGTAGGCCAGACAACAGATGTTATTGCATCTACCTTATTTTTATGGGCAGGAGGCAGATCAGCCTAGAGGGTTTTGGTAATGTAATGGAAGCTGTTGGGTAATGGCTTAAAATAGCAAAAGATTTACTGGTTTACCTCAACAGTTATAAAATCATGGGTAGTGCAAAGCAACGCTCAAAGTTTGCAAAATCAAGCTGAAATTTATAAGTGGCTTCAGATCTAAGAATCACTAAAGCATATGTTATACAAGAGAGCTAATAAAAGCTAATTCATTTGTAAAGTTGTCATGTTGACATTAAGAGTGTGTTTGATTTGTGACGTCAACCAATGTATTAAGTAACATGTAAGAACATATTTCACCTTAAAAGTTTAAAGTAACCTTTAAATTAATTTAGTTAAATGATTTTTTTCTTTAGTGTATAGTTAGCTAAGGCTAACTTGTAAAGATCTCTTATCATTCACTCGTCCAAATTTCTTTATTTGTGATGCATTTGAAGAGAAACATTTCAGAGTCCACTTCGCTACATTTTCAAAGCATTGCCTATTAAATGAGTTTGATGTCTGCCTGCACTGCAACTTCTCTAGAAGGGAAACATTCATTACCTTGCATAACCTTTGAAACAAGCCACAACTTTACCTTTCCCCACAAGTTCTCAACGCGTTCAAGTAACTGGTTGACCCTCAAAATTCCACGAACGAACACTTTATTTGGAAGAACTGCTTTTAACTTTTCGTCAGCTTCCACCTGGAATCAATTTTTTTGTTTGTTTTTTTAAATTTTCTTTTGAACATGAACAATAATTAAACATAATACAAACTAAAGACATAAACACAAGTAAACATAAAATACAACAACAACAACAACAACAACAAAAAAGAACAGAGTCAAATAAGTTTGTCATTTGCATGTTCAAAATGGAGTGGGAGGAAGTTGAAAACTTATCTAGTCCCATCCCTTCATCTTACACAAGTCACCAAAAAAAACAAAAAAACAATTACAACAAACACTAAAACTGCAGGCACTTGTGTCTCTGGATCAGTTTAGGACTATGATAGTAAACACCTCTGTCTATGAATGTAACTGTTTTTAAACTGGATGAAAGTCTGTTTTGTCTCATTGAAACTCTGTTCTGTTGTCAACCGCTGTCAATTTTGTGTTGTGCTGTTGTTGTCCTATTCGTGTTTTGTGTTGAAAATTTGTTTTGTATGTGTTTTTTTGTACTCTCGACATCATTGAAAATGAGAGCCTGCTCTCAATGATCCTCGAGATTAAATAAAGGTTTAAAAAAATAAAGTGAATGGAACTTGCTCAGGTGTCACAGGTTGTAGGGACAATCTTAAAACCTGTCTTCACAGCCAGTGCTGTGTAATACATACAAAAAAATACACTAATGAACCTTAAGTTTGAAGTATTTTATCACATGCATATGTTCACTGAGTAATTGAAGTTTGTCCTCATAAAGTATTATTTACTTACCTCTCACTAATAAAGATCACTGTTCTTTAGCACATACATACATTCAGTGTTGGCCAAGCTACTTGGAAAATGTAGTGAGCTAAGCTACCAGTTACTCCGCATCAAAATAAAGATTCACTACATTGAAGCTATCTCTAGAGAAATGTAACAAGCTAAGCTACAAGAAAATTGCAAAGATAGTTTGCTACTTTCAAAGCTATAGTTGTGTTTCCCTCCTCCAAGCATGGCAAGACACAGGAGAGACGCGTCAAGAAGCGCGATACAGCCAATCTGAGGCAGAGTAGGGCAGGTCTAGTCAAGAGAAGACTATAGCAAAGCAGCAAGCAGAATAAACTGAGGACTAGTATGTGATGTTATGCAGATGTTCTTAGTCACCTCACCTATCCTCAGTTTTATTATCCTTGGTTTTATCCACACCTCTGCAGAAAAAAAATGTCACTGTCACTTTGCACTTTGTGGACAGTACCGCACTACTCGGTCAATAAATCAACTCTGCTACTGAAAAGCTATTTGACTCAGAAAGTAGTGACATTACCACTACACTACTGAAAAATTTTGTCAGGTTAGTAACATCACTACTTGCAGCAACGCTGCTGCCCAACATCGCATACATTTGTGGTCTTTCAATGTCTTATAAACAAATGGACGGATTCTAACACCATCATCAATCAAAATTCCGATGACAATCCTGTCATACCTGCAAAACCCACGACCCTCCCAGCTCACTCCACTGTACTTTGTCTTTAGTGTTCAGTTGCAAATGTTATCATGCTAACAAGCTAAACAAAGATGATGAGCATGGTGAACATTATAGCTGCTGTTAATTGTCATTGGGAACGTCATAGCATGATGCATAATGTTAAACTCAGTGAAAAGCTGTGATAAGTACAGCCTAACAGAACTGCTGGTGGCTACTCATGGTCGTGTTGAATATTTCAATCCATGGGTTTCACAGCAGACATCTTGAGGACCAACACAGGTGTGACCAATGAATGGCTTTGTTCCATTAGGTGTCACAGCAAGCCAGGTCAATGAGTGAGCATGCACAATACCAGAGCTCTGGAACAAGCTCAGCTAAATTAAAGTGGCCATCATTTATGTCAGAAATTTCACCTGTGCTTTTCCTGCTCTGACAACTCAAAATGTCCATCATGAAACCAGGTGAGCTTGTGTTCAGAGCTTTGGTTACTGTGTTACTGCAGAAACAGTTTGTTTGATGGACTTTATGCACCAAGGAGAGTTAGTGACAGCATACACCGTGAACCAAAGCTGTGCCATGCCAAGTCTGAGGCTGTCCTTGTGAGTAAAGCATATTTAACTCTTGATGTACATCCCTGAATGTCTCCAGACAGGTGCCTGTCCCTGAATGTCTCCCAAGAATCTCGCCTTAAGCCTTGGCAGCCACTGCAAAAGCGGAATGCAAACAATTCTGTAGGTAGTAGCAAAACTACAAAGTGCATTGAACTTTAATAGAGTGGAGAATGCTAAAAGGGTGACTAAACACATATTAGAGAGAGAGGTCTGGAGCAGAGCATGTGAGCAGAGCATGTGAGCA
>JAPQLA010000013.1:18988672-18999872 GCA_029822935.1 Naso vlamingii | reverse complement strand
TCCACCGCCCGACAATATCCCCAGTCGAAGTCAACAGCTCCCCACCTCCACTGTAAACAGTATTGGCAGGGTACTGCCTTCCCCTTCTGAGGCGCTGGATGGTTTGCCAGAATCTCTTCAAGGCCAACCGGCAATCCTCTTCCATGGCCTCTCCGAACTTTTCCCATACCCGAGTTTTTGCTTCCGCAACCACCCGGGCCGCAGCACGCTTGGCCTGCCAGTACCCGTCAGCTGCCTCCAGAGTCCCACGAGCCAGTCAAGCTCGATAGGACTCCTTCTTTAGCCTGACGGCATCCCTTACATCCAGTGTCCACCATCGGGTTCGGGGATTGCCGCTGCAGCAGGCACTGGAGACCTTACGTCCACAGCTCCGAACGGCCGCATCAACAATGGAGGTGGAGAACATGGTCCATTCGGACCATGGTCTCCAACCTCCCTCCCTTTATTTTTGACAACACTAAATAAAAAATTAACTATAGCTGTGTAAGGTATGAAGGATTGTTGCATCTGTTTAACCAATGAGCGAAAAAAAAAAAAACCACATTAAGTGTTAAAATGTATTTTTTGGAAAGAAACAAAAACAAAATGCACTGTATATACTCAATTTATTATGTCTTTCTAAGTAAAGGAATGATGCTCTGCAGTTCCAAGAGGATGTATTGTAATATGAATCCCATATGGATTATTTGTCCTACTTGTAAATCAGTGACATAAAGACAATATACCCTATTGAATCATACCAAAGGTTATGCATGTCATAACTGTTGAGGATTAGATTGATTATTTCTCTTAAGTTTGCAAATTTAAAAAAAAAATCCTTCATGGGTGAAATGCAAATGTTATTGCAAGGCAAATACAGCCATGGTCACTTTCAGAGCCAGGTCAAATACAGCTGCCTCTCTAACTTCCTCCTCTGCCTTTGTCTGTCCTTGCACTTTCCAAGACTTCCTGTGTGGACAATCATATGTCCCTCATGTAAGTCAACCAGACTTCTTTAGTAGGTACCATAGGTGGAATCCAATGTTCACCCTCACAGCTGCTGCCTGTTATCACCTTACACAGGTGTGTTTAGCTTTAAGTTGCAGCCACCCTCAATGCTTCTCTCAGCTTGTTATTTGTGATTCTTTGTCCATCTGTCCTCCAGTCTGGGATGCTGAGATCAATTTTATATCAGTCCTTAACCTGCTACCTGCTTATACACCTTGACCACATTTATACAGATATTTTTCAAAACTTTGGTTTCAGTGTGTCCATGTGGACAAAACTTTGTGAATGGAAAAGAATAATGTAATTACTTCAGTTCATACATGCCTACAACAACAGTGACCTACCAGTATGTTTTTTGTTTGTTTAGCACCAATATAACTTCTTTTTCACACTGCAAAGTCTAATTACAAGTGCATAACTTGTTTCTGTATGTGTTCTGATAATTTCATTTAAATAGAATTTGCTCAGATGTTTTTCTCTGGTGTTTGGCATACAGTTAACATAGACATATTCTATAAAATGAAGGTCTTGAGGGCAAATTTAGCAGAATACAGATAAAGTAGATTTTAGAAAATTTGCGTATATATGGAAAGGATTCAGTTGTAAGACCTGTTTCCCTTTTTGTCTTTCGTAATACTTTTCATAGGGGAGATAAGCATTTCTGATAGTTCTTCTTTGTGCAGGTATCTTCTTAGTCAGTGGGAGAGAGACTGCTTTTAACAGAATGCTTTGATTAAACCTTTCAAGGTGCAAAAGGAGCTTCTGATGTACTGAATGTGTGTGCTGATTAGCAACACCAGAGGTTTATGGTCTGTCTGATGATTGAAACTACAGGGATATTTCCTAGTTGTGGCAAAAACAAACAAACAAACAACATAAAAAAAAAGTTTTCAGGCCCCAACTTTCCCACCTCTCAGTCTGAGTAGTTATTCCAGAAGTGATTGTATGAACAAAAATCAACCAACTGAAACATCCCCTGTTGTGAGCAGAAGGAAACTGGTTTTCCCCTCACCATTTGAGCCATAGCACTCTCTGTTTGGCAAACTGGGGAAAAAATAAATAAATTTAAAAAAGCAAAAACAAACAAAAAAAACCTTCACTCTAACATGCTCATCTGCAAGTAGTGCTGAAACAAATTCAATGAAATGGAATGTAGGCAAGATAAAGGTTACAATATTGTAACCCTAGCTTTACAAGCAATGACAAAGCCCTCAATGAACTCTGTGGACAATAGCTCTCTCTAATTAAACTCCATGTTTGCCCAGTGAAATTTGCATGTGCATATCTTGCCCATCAGGACATGTCTACTGAGTATGTGCGTCTTGTACAGAATGAAAGGCAGGTAAACCGCTACCAGCCATCCAATAACCTCTTCAGTGAGCAGTGTAGGAGCAGCAGCATCCATAGTGAAGGGTTCCTTTTGTGCTTATAGTACCAAGGTCAGAATAGCCTAACCATCATTCTACACACAGCCACCAGCTTCTGCTGGAATCTGTGGGTACGGTAGTTAGGTGTCTTTCAGGTTGGTCACTTCATTAGTAACAGTGTGCAAAACTGTATTCCTTCCTGAAGTGCATAAACATTTCTTAACATTCTGTTTTTATTTGTATTCACAATAATGCAAGTCACCCCATCCCCTCGGGAGTAAATCATGCTTGTTATTTCACAACGTCCATTTAATACAATTTATTTTACCATCTTACTATGTACTGTATAAGGGGGGATAAAGCCCCTATGACACTCATTGTGTAATTCACCGTGTAACTTCCTGTAAATTCTCAGAGGCAAAACAAAGAGTGTAATCTAAGATCTTTTAAATGCTTTAATTTTCTTTAATCAAAATGACTTACTTTCACAATAATTTCTCTAAAAGACAACTTCAGTGTCCCTATTAAGTCCAATTCCTATTGTACTGGCAACTTTGCAAATTGTGGTAGATGATCACTTGCTAAAATGTTGAAGTAACACTAACTGTAAGACCACCCCCAGTTTTCAGACACATTTGACACGTGCTGATGAGAATTTCAAGCTATGATACATCATGCATTTACAGTATTGTGTTCATATGAAAAATGCATTACTGCTGTATATACTATGCAAGTAAGAACAGAGATGTTTTGCTTTAAATCTCATTTTCCACACGCTGTGACTTTGATGCCTATCAATGGCTTCTCAGCTTCCACAGCAAACACATCTTCTCTCCACTTGTCTTATTTCTGGCCCCTGATGTAACTGCTCAGAGCCATGTAAGACACTGTATAATTTATCAATACATTCAATCTGATGTTCTTGCTTTTCCTCATAAACTCAAGGCTTTTTTGTCATCAACAGCGTAGAAAACATACTTGTCAGTCTTATGCCATCACATTTTTTCTTCTTTCCTTCTAGCACTTGAAAAAATTATGGATGAAGGTAAAACATACTGGATAATGCATGTACATGCTGGTTGTGTTCTATTCTGGGCTTGGCAAGGGTCAAGCACACCCACAGGCATTAAAATGCAGCAAGGGAACAGCAGGAAGCAGAATAAGAAACGTTCACAAAACAGTAAACACACCAGGCATTTCCTTTAGCAGGTCCCTAAGTCTGTTTGTTTTACCAAACAAACCTGGAGCCACGCTTAAGTAGAATTACTTTAATTTATCAGGAGTCTCTCAAGTATAAATATGAATGTACTTTATCATTCAAGCAATTAAATCTGGAGTAGGCACCATTTGGAAATTGCACCAAAGAGTCATGATGAAATGAAACAGTTGCAGGGAAAGTCGCAGCAGAGTAAAGTGGTCCGTCTCAGCTCGACTCAAGCCGGTTGACCTGTTGGTTGCAGACATTACTGTGGGCTGAGGAAAATTTTAGAGCGCAAGGCAAATCACTTGTTTTAACAGCCAATCCGCTCGTACTGATGTCACCTTTCGCTATGAAGCGCAGCGTAGAGCAGCCAATAGTAACATGTGTTCTCTGAAATTACCATGATTAACCGAAAATACTCTGTGACAATCTGAATTCAGAGCCAAGCCTTGATACAGAGCATACAAAACCACTAAGGCGCAGAATGTTGTGTTCTTACAGACGACCTGAATTACAATAGACTGAAAGGTTACCATGGAATTTTTAAAAATTATTTTTAAATGGTTTTTTTTACATGCATTTCAGGTTCAGTGTGTGATTTCTCATAGAATGTTTGGTTTGTTTTAGACTTAATGGTCAGTGAGTGAAGAGGGTGAAAAACTTGGTTCACACAGACACACCATAAAATAAGGTGCTTGCACTTCACAAGCAAACACTTCCATCAAGTGAAAACTTATTCATTCTTTGTTTAACGTCAAAAATTCAGCTAATTTGCTTCATTAGAATTCGGTCCCTGCTCTTTGATGAGATGAGAATCAGCACAGGCATGACCAATCTAAAATCATACACTGGATTGTAAAATTAAAAACTGAAAAAAAATGTGGCAAAAATATTATTATATTATAAAATATTATGGCTTAAGTTTTACATTAGTAGATAAACCTAACATGTGTGCAATACATACTCGCTGTGTCCCATAGGGTTGTGTCATTTTAGGCGTGTCAGTTGATGCCTGCAACACACACCAGATACAGATCATACAGAAAGAAGAAGTCAAGGTGCTGAAATTTGTTGATCCGGGAGAAGATTACTTAAAAAAAGAAAAATGTTGTCACTGTGAGAAATGAACATGCATCAGTGCCGGGAAAAAGGGGAGGTCAATCCTGAGGCATCAGTTTGTGTCATCTCAGAATAATGCCTGTCAGCGTCGGTGTATAAGTGTGGATGTGGGCGTTTTGGCACGTGTCTTAAAGCACTGCTGTGAGTCTTATCGGTAAATTGAGTTGACAGTACGGCACTACAGAACAGGGCATGTCAGTTCAAGAGGGCTCTGTCGGGGGGAGTATGAATTTCACTCTGCAAATGCAATCACACTATTTTATTTTGTGGTATCGGTTGTTTTAAGGATAGGACTGAAGTTATTATCAGCAAGTCTCATGAAAAGCCAAAAAACCAACAATGCCCTAGTCCCTCCCTCAATACTCTCTGACCTCTCTACCCAGGACGTTCAGTCTTATGCCTACTTGTTTGTAATGCAGACATAAATCTTAAAATATGTGTTCCAAGGCTAAATGTCTGTAGTTTTTAATAGGTGCTCCTTATTAAGGAGAAAATTGGATATTTTTTGGGTTTTATTTCCAGTGGAAAAAATAGTTCACATCAGTGCATTAATGCAGTGGTTCACAAGGTTTTTGGGCTCGTGACCGCTTACAACAAGCTAACTTACTGCTTCTGCCTGTATGCGACCTATTATGTTTGGTTTCATATGTCAACCAGTTGTGACAAGTTCACCTTTTTTTTTTCTCTTGTTTTAGTTTTTTTTTTTTTTTCCCCTCAAAGCAATGCACTTTGAAACTATTGTGGTGGTCCTGAGCCTTAGGTTGGAAACCACTGCCAGCGGGATTGGGTCCAAATTAATGACAGAGTGCGCATTCATGGTCTAAAATATTTGCAGGAAAAAAAAGTTTTATTTAGCAAACCAGTGATATATAAACATTGTCATGTCAGCAGTTGATTTACATCGATGTATAACTTGAAAGTTTCATTTGAGATAAACTGTGACTAATAATGCCATTTAACTGAGATGTAGACATCATGGCAAAACTCAAAATAAAGAGATTTATGGTCACATGTACTTCAAAAATTAAAGAAAAGAAAAAAAATACTGCAATAGATCATTAAAAATGCCAAAATGTCAGTGCAGTTAATAAGAAACTGGAACAGTGTTAAATAAATTGATTTTTTAACCTTCAGTGCTTTGCAGTGACCCCACGGTGACTTTGATCCCCACTTCCTAGCTTGTACTGCATTTAAAAACAGGATGGTGTTGTGTCAGCACGCTCGGTGTGGGAAGTGCACAATTTAAACACTGACCATAAATGCTGTCTGACAGGAGAGGACTGTGAGTGGTGAAGACAGACCAGGGAGGGGGAAATGACAACACATTCGCTCTCCTAAACCCTCCATTAGCTGTCTCAAGAGAAGGAACACATACTGTGTGTGTGTGTGCGTGTGTGTGTGTGTGTGTGTGTGTGTGTGTGTGTGAGAGAGCGAGTGTGGGTTGCATGCATTTCTTCTGCCTGCTTTCGTTTTAAATTTGGAGAAACATTCATCTTGTTTTCTCTTTCTTGTTAAATGTTTTTTTTCTTTTTTTTATTATTATTTGTATAAAACATGAGAATGTTGGAAGTCTGGCAACCTGTGTCAGCTTCATGGCTGTCCACTTTAACTTTATTTTGAGCTCTTTCTCAGAACAAAAAGAGATAAGGATAAATTATTCTTTCACTGTGATCAAATCTATAATTTGTCTGACAATTTTATGTATGACCAAAATATTTTTCCATTAGTCTCAGCTGTACTTTGTGTGCAATATTAAGCATTTAAGTATGCAGGAAATCAGGAAATAGCAATACACAATTTCCACTCATTCATCATTCTACTCTGAATCCCTTCCTGTAAGTTTTTTTTTCTTTAAAAAAAAAATCCTAACAATGTAAACAGTGTAAAACAGCAGTAGTTAACAAAGTAAATGACAAATGTTGTCTTTTCTAAATTAATAAATTACACTGCTGCCATATAACTACAAGGAGTATTGACTGTGCTGCTAGAGGAAAAAGGTCAGTATTGGTGGCCTGTCAGGAATTCTCTCTAAAACATAAAATACACTGTAAAGTACTGTATGTGTCTGTATCTTGATGCCTCATTTTTAATGAACCACATCTCTTTTAAAAGATCAAAAAATGTGTTCTCTCCAATGTGATGTTTTTCTTCTGTAGGTTTCAGAAGTTTCAGCGCTCCACAGTCTGTTTCATGAAGGCCAAACCTTTCAAGTCAGAGGCGATATATCTTGCTCTCACTTTATCAAGCAGATTTCTCTCCTTAATGTATTTCAGAGCCCTTATTCTAGCCCAGCCTTCCAGCCCACCCAGACAAGAAGCTATTGTTCTTGACTGCTTTTCCACCGGCCTCTAACAGTCTCCACTGTGTTTTTTGCTCAATCACACTGTCCAAAATTTAGAAAATGGAACAAAAGACTCTATCAGAGCTTGATGATGTTCCAGGAAATTCTGCATACACATCAGTTTCTCCTGAGAAACAACAAAAGCATTCTTGGCAGTGCTCAGCAAGTTTAATCAAAATAGGAAATACATTTATTGCTTTGAAGTAGAGAGCTGCTTTGTACATGTTTGCCTTTTCACTTGTTATTGAGCAAGTTTGCATTAGATCTATTACTATTAATCTTTTTTTAATCCTTGTAGCTATTTAAAAAAAAGCCTGAAAAGCTCCACTAATGGCCTCCAGATACTGGTCATTCAATTCTCCAATCCAAATACAAAAATAAATCGGCCTTTTAGGTCGTGAAATTTGAGCCATTGCTCTGATCCAAAGATGGTGCTGCCATTGATGTAGTCTCCAAAGTACAGAGTTCATCCACACGAGAGCATGAAGGGTGTTCATTGAGTCGCGGTCTTTCCTAGTTTGTAATATTCCCTCGTGCTACAAGTGTACATTTCAGACTGATGGTGACACTAGATGAAAGAACAGGTGCTCATTTCAATGGTGTGCTCTTATTACTCATTTCAAATTTGATCTTGGATGTTTCATGGAAGTGTAAGTTAAAATATAAACGTATCTTTTTGCATCTTTTTTCCCCCCGTATGGACTGATCTGTGCCGTAACCCTAACAGTGGACCTCTGCTACATTATTTTTGAGTTGACCTCGGAGTACCTAGATATTGGCCCACATCCTTGTTTGAAAATATGTAGAAAGTTTGAAAGAGGTGCCTTTGCCTGTGGTAATGAAATAATCTTTAAAAGGGTTTTCCTTCAAAAGATGTTTTTATCTTCTGCCCTTGTTATGTGGTTGCTCAACTGTAGTTTTTTTTATTTTTTGTAATAGTTAAATAAATGAAGGGTGTTTTTATTTCATTCATTTATTTATTTATTTTTAAGATGTATATTTTTTGTTAGTACTTTGCAGAAATCAGTACCAGGTTTAGGTCTTGTGCTTATTATGAGTATCATTTGGGGTGAAATGTGTCAATATCTGTACTTGCGTGATGAAGGAAAACCCTAATTGGGGAGCCGTGTCTACGTCATGTCAGTAATTCTATCATGTTTTACTTTGTGCAAAAATTAAAATACTGTTATGTAAAACCAGAAAAAGACATTTTACAGGTAGGATCAGACTTCATCGTTTTATTTTTGCCATATTGAAACGTTTGCAACACGTGTGATTGGACAGAAGGCTGAATCTTGCTTCACTCATCAGTGTGGTGTGAGTTTTGGACATTGATGCTTCCTTTTGCTGTTGGATCCGCTGGCACTTGAACATAGTATACTATGCACAGGTTGCTTTCATCACATGTTGTGTGTGTAAGGGCCCATATGCATGCATTTTGTTTTGTTGCTCCCTGCATCATATGTATATGCAATGCATTCATGCTATGGGTTTACAATGATGACATGTATTTGGTGCCGCAGCCGTCATAAAATAATACTACAGTCATGAGTGACACATGGCTAGGACAAAGGGTCATGAAATTCCTACATAACACCATGTTAATGCTTTTCTCAAGTTCTGAATACTTTTACAGGGAATTCTAGTGCTCACATATGTATAGTGGAAACCCTGCCTGGGGCTGTGAATACTAGGTGTACCTCCACAACTGTGTAGCAGAGAATCTCAGACCTTTTTGCTCTGTCAAGGTGATGTCAGGTCTGTACAGTGAAGAGCACAAAAACTAAAGGTCAATCACAGCCAGAGGGTAAGTATGCGCTCATGTACCGAAGCTTCAGCTGCCCTTTGGGCTTGATTGTTAGAAGTATTCCCGTACAGAGTCTGAGAAAAGATTCACATATCAAGTACAACAAATGACATTCAGTCAAGGCATCCCAGCATACATTTCCCTCCACAGAGCAGCGGCATCACATGTTAACTGGCTGCTTAGTAAAGAGGGTTGATTTCTAAGTCCTGCGTCTTGAGGGCTTTCTTAATAAAGGCTGCTTATCAGGGGGGTCCTCTTTGTTCAGAACTAAAATTACCATGTAGCCCCCAGTGTACATACTCTACAATGCATCACTAGCACAAGCCTGAAAAGTTAAGTTGAAAACTGAATGTGAACTTTCATTATTGCTGACCAACTGGAACTGAATAGCTCTTCTCGACAACCGTCTGACAGCTTGATCAAAATTCTCTTCTTTAATTCCACAATACCAGTGGAGAGAATGCAGAGTTTTTATGAATGGATACATTTTGTATTTATGAATTATCTATTGTATCACATAAGAATTTTCTCCTTTGTTCAAGGCCTCTGGGATTTTCACCAATCTCCTCTTACTGACTCCTGTAAAAGTCTCAATTCCTGTTTTGAAAAATGGTTAACTTTTATCATCTAGTAAGCTGTCCCAAATTCTGGATCACATACACTAAATTTACATGTACGCTCATCTTTAGTATACTCAAATCCCTTTAAGGAGGCTGTTGCCATGTAGTATAGTCTTTATATTTCAAATGTGAAATTTTAATCTGCAATGACTATTAGCTACAGCTACAAAAACATAATAAATAAATAAATAAATAATAGGGATGGAAAGTACAATATTTCACATCAAAAGGTGGGCTGGTTCAGGGACTTCAGGACAGTTTCCTGTTGGCCGTCTACACAAAATGGGCCGATGGTAAAGAAAAGAAAAGAAAGAAAGAAAGTGCAATTCTGCGGGCCAGCTGCCTTCATGCTGGGTGGATAGACCTAGGTCTTGTGGTTCCATCAGCAATGCCGAAGTGTCTTTTAACATATTTTTACAACTGAAATATTGATGACTTGCTTTATATGAATAGCAACGCAAAATAAATGTGGGTCTGAAAAAAATGAGAAGTTAAAATGACACAAAAAAACATTCATTATCTGTAACCACTTATCCTTTGCAGGGTCGCAGGGGGGCTGGAGCCAATCCCAGCTGACATTTGGCAATGGCAAGACACTGGACAAATCCCCAGTTCATCACAGGGCTGACATATAGAGACAATCATCCACTCGCAGTCACACCTACGGGCAATTTAGATCAGAAATTTACCTAACCTGCCAGTCTTTGGACTGTGGGAGGAAGTCAGAGTACCCAGAGAGAACCCAACCTGACACGGACAGAACATGCAAACTCCACATGGAAAGGTCCTTCCCCAGCTGGTACCAAACCCAGAACCTTCTTGCTGATGGGGGAAAGGACCTGGATTTGAACCCAGGACCCTCTTGAGGCAACAGTGCTAACCACTGAGCCACACACATGAAAAAGAAGCATCTAAATGCTTAAAAATAACAAGTTCTGCATTAAAACTAAGGGTGGTAATTTTGTGTAAAGGCATTCGTTGTCATATTTGTAGAAATCCTCTTAACAACCTGATGGCAATCAAAATATAAAATGCTCTGAGAGAAAAAAAAAATCAGTTCTCTTACTTAAGGTTGTAAAACGTCCAACCAGTCAATTTCGGTGACCTAAAGAATTCACCAAATGCCTTCCTGTCTGCCTTGCCTTCATGCACCCAGCCTGTGCATTCATTAGTCTGGCACAACCGCAAGGCAGAAAGTTTCGGCTGAGCAAGCCAGTCGTACAGAGAAGAATGGCAGAGGAATGCAGGCACATTAGCAGCTGAACCCACAGCAACTTCTACTGCTAAACACGCAGAGAGGGAAGGACCAAACTGGAGAATGCTACAATCAAAAAGAAGCTGAATAGAGCAAGAGGTTAAACCAGAGTCAAGTGTGACTTTTCACCTAGGGTGACAGTTGAAGTGGTTGACCTGAAAAGTGATACAATGGTTGCCGTCTTTCTGATGTCACTTTTTTTTTTTTTTTTTAACTTTTATTATGATAATGTTTGGTGTTTTTATACGGCTGAATGAGGTAACGTAGTTGAATTAAGTTGAAAGCAATGTCCTGAGGTCCCCCCTCCCTTCTGTTACAGAGCAGTTGTGTTGTGCACACCTGCACAAGTTTGTGTGGAGTGCGACTTTTTAATAAGCCCTGAGAGGAGGGGATGCCGTGAGGAGATGTTACTTTTTTTTTTTTTTTAAGATATTTTTGGGGGGCTTTTTGTGCCTTTATTAGGACAGGACAGCTGAAGAGTGGACAGGAAACAGGGGAGAGAG
>JAPQLA010000013.1:18956465-18970374 GCA_029822935.1 Naso vlamingii | reverse complement strand
AATTTTAGTGGTTTTGAAACCTTGACTTTTTCATACCGTGGTATACCTTGAAACCGGTAACCGGCCCATGCCTATTTTACACTGGCCTGAGCTAACCTGATACACAGTCAAACACAGTTTGGAGTGTGAGCGCTATGAGTGAATTGGTCAGGTTCTCTCTGCATAAAATGATGCAAAGCTTGAGTAATGTTCTGCTGCAATTTTACACAGAGACAGTATTGGACAGCGCTGTCAGGTTCATCAAGTTCAGGCCACATTCCTTTTTTTTTTTTTTTTTTTTGGTTAAGGGGAACTAATTTAAAGGATTGGAAGTAGCTTACGGGCTTGAAGGTAAATCTATGGATTTTGTGGGCTTGGTCAATGTGTCATGTTGTTGTTTGATTGTACAATCTCTAGGTTAAGGGAGATCCACATGAACGTTGGTGAAATGAGGGCTGGTGAAGCATGAGGATGGAGACTGGAGAGCGCTGGTAAGGGATTTGGGCACAAGGCTGGAGGATGCTGGCAAGGTGTGTGGCACAAAGTAGAGGGTAGGGAGCGGCGTGGCTGAGGCAGTAGAGGAGGAGGGCAGGGGAGAGTGCTGGCCTTACAGCACGAAGCTGGAGGGGTTTGAGGCTGGGAAGCATAGTGGCTATGTTGTAGGAGCTCGAAGTTGAACCAAAACTGCAGGTAGACAGAGAGAGAACACTGGCAGTACACAGGCAGACAAACACTAGGAAAATCTCAGAAGAAGTTGATGAAGAAGTTACGAGCCGACTCTACAACTCATCGTGCATAAATAATCTGGCGACGAGTGCAGTAAAGTCCAGGGTATCTTCATCATGTGCTTGATGAAGATAAGACGCAGCTGCATCAAGGCCGGAGCTCCAGGAACTCGCTAACCACACCTTGCCTCTGTCAATGAGAGCACAGCACAGGAAACCCCACACACAACTCCACAGTTCCAGGAGCACACAATAATAAATCCCCAAAACACCACACAAGGTGCTTATTATCAGGAATCAATGGACGATGTGGGAAAACAGCATGTCGAACCTTTTAATTTATTTGTGGATTCTTTTTACATTTTTATAGAATGAGGAATATTTTTTTGTGTGCATTGGAATTTTTTTTAATTTCTTGAAGAGTCATTTACATATAAATCCCCCAAAACTTTAATGAATCCGTCTGTGTGCATGAATTCATTTTGAGACTGTTCTGTCCCCATGGAAATTGACCACAGTTTTGATGGTTTGGCTAATGGGCTTTTAGCATGATTCATATAATGCTACTTTTACAGCTAATTAATACATTTTATTCCATTTTGGTTGCTCACCTTTACCCTGTAACATAAGTTGGTTTCGACCTGGCCCAATTTGATCGTGTAACAAATTAATGTTTTACACCATTTATGTAATTTCTGTATTTTGCAGTTACTTGAAATTGTTATTTTTACCACTTTCTAATGCAATTTATTATGGTTTGGATTTGTTTGTTGTTATTGATATTATTTCCTTTACCAAATTTATATATTTAATGATACTATTATCTGGCAGCTACCATTTACAAACGTCTTGTTACTCTGTTGAACTAGGCTAATGCAAAAAAGGGCCAATTACATCCATCTGACCAATGACATGGACAAATGTTTTCACTTGTGAGGCATCGTGGTGTCACATGTTTGTATTGGCATAAGTGTCGATGTGTGGCCGTTTGTGCAATGTCTGTGTAGTTGTTACGTAAAGGTGGAGTCAGTAGCATTTATAAACACAACATTCAAACTGGGCCCCCCCTCCCAGCTCAATGCACCACAAGTATCGTAACTTAGCGTGTACTACATGTACTGCTATACCGCTTACCTAACGTTACACAGCAAGCTACAGTGGAATATTACATTTGTTTAATGGAGAAGTTGATAATTTAGCAAGCTAACAAGCTAACAGACAGTGTTTAGCACCTACCTGCCCATCACAAAGTAGCCCAACTCTGCATCGCTCTTCCCAGCCTCTCCCTCAGTGTTCCCAAATGGCTGAAAGCCAAACCAAGACTCACTCTTGCTCTGGAACAAGTTTCATCCGCTTGCTCATTATTTCTTTTTCTTTGTACTACGTCCACATTCGTAACTTTCTCCGGTGTGGACGGCGTCCGGTAGTTGTGTTCTGCGGTGCTCTCGCGCTATTGTTACTTAAAAATTGATTGCGCGTCTACATCGCTCTTTACGGTAACTCGTCCCGAGCAGGTCCTGAGTCAACCAAAATATCAAAATACAGGCAGAGGGTGTGTGTCTCCACAGTCACCAACACACATACACAGAGGCAAAGCCTTTTTCAAACAAGACCATTGGGTACGTGATTACAATATTAAACAATCGTCCATATTTTCAGCTATGAGACCGACTGCCAGCAACATCAACAGACCAAGGCACCGGAATCACCAGACACCGCAGATGAAAATCTTTTTTCCTGTCAACCCTTTTATCCATGGTCTCCAGTACAAACAAACACATTTATTTTACCATAAACATATTTAGTTTTTAACACTCTGTAATTACCCACCGTCATGCATAGTTGTCATGCACTTTAGTCCACACGTACAGATACTATCTGCGTATGACAAAGCCACTGATTAGGTGACTAACGTCACACAACAATCTTTCTTTTGAGCAACACACCATCAAGCCAATATACAGCGAACCCAACAGATACAAAGAGCATCTTCTCTTAATTCTTACATACAGGAAATCATTTCTTTTGCACCAGTGACATTGGTGTCCCAATTACTCTTCTATCACCTAATCACATTTCCAATCAAAAACTCAAAATCTGCTTCACAAGTGCAATATCTCTTTCATGGTTGTATAAAATTGTGCTGCTATTTATTCATTTTGTGCTTTATACTTTCATTTGAGTGTCACTTTTGGATTGTACTTGCACCTTGCCATGCCATTTGCTATTGCCTTTAGACCATGTATGTTTATACAATTTCTATATGTTTATCCAGTTGCTGCTTTTTATACGTCTACTACTACTACTACTTGATTTCTGTTGTTTATGTAAGTGAGCCTCCAAGACTACATTCCATATGTGTATTTTTACAGTGTAACTTACAGTAAACATATTGCATCATGAAACAAAAATCTTCTTTTCTTCAGACATCATATAGATTTATGCAAATATAATTACATTCATGAGCCAGAGCATAGTTTAACATGTTCCAATGTAAAACAAATTATTTCAATTTAGAATTTACTCATTCCTTTGTCTTCTCCATTCTGTACAATTGCATAGTAATTTTCAACAATTCATGTAAATGTCAAACCCATTTTTTGACCATAATCTTTTTACCAATCCTGTACTTTAAAACTGGTCCAACTCTACTAGCACCCAAAGGGCTCTTTGTTCTAGTTTAATTTATTTCTAATGCCAAGGTAACTAGATACAGAAGAAATGCAGATTGGTGAACAGTTTGACTGGAAAAAAATTAGTAGGTGTCCTTGATCAGGAATTAATGGACAATCTGCAACCAAACAAAACTGAGTAATTACCCAGACCATGGTATAACATTTTTCATTGCTGCCTGCTGTGAAGCCCTCTGGGCAATATGTTATTGATCTCTTATAATTCATCCACCAGGATGAGCAAAAAGCAAACATGAACTGGTTTATTTGTAGAAGTCAAGAAAGTTACTTCCTTCTGATAGATGAGGTTCAGTGGATGATGAAACTCAACACCGCATCTCATCTTAAAGGGCTTAAACTTGCAATATGTACACTGCCACATTAATGTGTCTAAAGACCGGCACTCAGAAGTTTTATCAGTGCTGACCAGGGTTGGGAAGGTCACTCTGGAGATGTAATAGGTTACAGCTCAATAGTTACCCTGTTTAAAATTTAATAAGTAATTTCATCTGCTTTATCAAGGTAATGTAAATTATTACATTTAACTACTTTTTGATTACTTTTTGAATTTCTAACACGTTTTCAACTGTTGACCATTTTCAGATGTTTAAACCAGGCAGTGGCAGACATGTGGTGCCGCAAATTCAAACAAGAGAACCAATCAAAAGCATCAGAATAGCATCAAACTTTGTTAAAGGGCCGTAACTGTATATGGCAAAAGAAGACACTGTGCACATCAAAAACATGCAAAGAAACAAAATGAGTATTATTCAACATATGGCCTAAACGTTTTACAGAAAATATTCAGATGTAACCCCCTATGTAATCATTAAAATTTTGTAAATGTATTTTAATTACACATTCTTTCTCAGTAACTGTAACTGATAACAATTAGATTTATTTTGTGATTAAATTACGTAATTTCATTATATGTAACTAGTTACTCCCCAACACTGGTGCTTACCAAATGACATCGGTCATACCGAGTACAAATTCACATTAAAGGCACTGTAAGTGATTTACACTTTGTTAAAATGAGTATTAAATAGCTCCACATTCTGACAGCCATCACTGATAATAGAGTTTGTTTTGTAAAGTGGGTCTTAAAGTCTCTCTGTTCTGCAACAAACCAAAAATATATTTCTGGAATTCTCTCTCCTGATTGGACAAGAGTGGGAGCGGGATACCAGAAAATGTCTTTTCTGTGTACGGCAGAGCGGAGGACCCATGTTACTGACAAAACACTCGATATAAGTGATGCCTGTCTGAGTGTAGAGCTATTTAACACCTATTAAAACATTTTATGAGAAAAAAAAATTTAATACCACTTACAACACCTTTAAATCAATTAGTGCATAATTTTGGTAAGTAAGAGTGAGAGAGAGGAAGACTGCATCACCTCTGCAGTTTAATCAAGTCACAGTCAGTCACCGGTGAGCCGAAAGCTTTCTGCAATATTTGTAATGCTTCTATCGAAAGGCTTAAGAGTGTATCATGATTGATAGCTTGAAAGTGAAAGCCCCTGCGGCAGCCACAGCTAAATCACGTTAGCATGCCTGCAGACAGCGCTGACGAACATATTCATCCATGTTAAGTAGGATTCTAAACCTTAGGGACCAAAAACTGCTGAGTTCAAAGGAAGCAGCGAACTTTGTATTGAAAAACCAAATGGCTCAAGACTTCACCAGAAGATGACAATCTGTCAGTCATTGCTTGCTGGTTTTCTTGTAATGGGTACATCCCAAATATCAAGTTGCATTTATGTTTTCCTCTGTTTCATTCTTTGTGTCTTAATCCCTCCTGCCAAAAAATGCATGAAAAATATACAAAGAAACTTCAGTGAGAGGAGAGAGGAAACAAGGAAATAACCTTCTAGTGACACTGGATGTCCTTTCCTCTGAGGCGTCATGTGAAGTTTTCTGACGATCCAGCCGATCACAGCTGGATCAGCTGTTGGTTTTAACAGCTGTAGCTGTGTGTCTGCACAAAGTTGCACTGTGATATTACTAATTAGGACAAACACTTCTAGGGCAGTGTTTTTTTTCTTCTGCCTGTCACCTGTTGGACAAACACCTGCACATGATTAACAACCTGCACTCTGTGTATCCTTAGAGGTACGGAAACCATTTCTGATGGCCGAAGCCCTTTTTATTTATAAATTATTTGCACCTGTGTTTCTTGATGTTCTGTTTGTGAATTTAGTTTTGAAAAACCCATTTATGATTATGGTAGAATTTGAGCACCGGAGATTACACAATAGGTTAAATGTTTGAAGTCAAATTTGTGTGTTTAGTTGTAAATGTGTGTTTAATTAATGTGAATTATATCAAACTCAACACTTGGGAATTATGTGCCTTCAGTATGGCTGATTGATGAATGATGATAACTGATAACTAATGTAAAAAGTATTTTTCTGCGGACAGACCTCCACCTCTCTGACTTGTATCAATAATCAAAGTCAGCAGAGGAAATAACATGAAAAGAAAAATCTTTCTTACAAATGAAAAACACTCTTTGCACTTCTTTTTGTTTCGACCTGCAATTAAGGTAGAAAAACCACAGTGAATCAGAAAACAAAATATTAAACTTAGGATAGTCTTCCCAGAGTAAAATTTTCAATCAGGCATTTAATCGAAGATCAAATAGATATGGGGCCTTACTTAAATTAATCATTAACATGTTTCAGACGTGCCTGCATCACATTATTTCATGAACAACTTAACAGAGTATGTTATAGATAATATGTTATAGAAAGTAAGACAAGCAAAATTCATCAAGTTACTATGTGGTGCTGAGTCTTTTGTGCTCTCTGTAGTTTTTGTGGACCAACCTGTATCTGCTCACTGTAAAAACAACTGATCTCTAACAGCTCCATCCATGGTCTGTACAAAGTGTATTGTTATATGCAGCACTATCTTCTCCTTCTTTTATGCTTCATGTTGAGTTTTTCTCTGTTTTGGTTCAAAAGCAGTGTTCAGGAACAGAACTATGATGGGCTTGGCTCAAAACATTTGGGGCTGAAGCATCAACGGCTGCAGGACCTACAGGAAGCTTTGGCACCACACACAGCTGCTGTGTTCACTGTTGCTGTTGACTTGAACTCAAAGGAGACACAGGAGTGAATAATACATGTCCAGGGTGTTTTGAAGTCAGTTTAATATTGAGAGGAACAAATCAGCTTTTTTAAAAAACTTTCCTAAAGAGGCATGCACCACACAGAAGTTGATAGTATCCCTGTTTCTTGGGGATTTATTCCATGTAGATTTATTTTCTTCCTCAACATGATCACATGAGCTGGGTTAACAGCTAAACTGCTGCTAAAGGACCGCACATTGCTTTGTCTTTTTGGAGAGTGAGGAGTGCAAGCTATAAGTAACATTTTATCAGTGTCCTTGCTGTGTTTACTTTGTGTTAGTAAAGGGTTTGTGAATACAGCCGAGTGCGGAGGCGCATGAGGGGAAGAGGGGCTAGAAAATTAACTGACACAGACCATTTTCAGAGAATGCAGAAAATACAAGGAAGACTGAGAGTGCAAGTCACAGTTTTCTGAAGATCTACAGACTTGACTGTTTGGTCAGTTGCATTTAGCTGCTCTCTAGGAGTCCAAACTCAAAATAAAAGACCAAAAATGAGTATGTCCCCTTTAACTGAATCTCCCTAAACAGAGAGCAGGGTGTTGGGAGCACTGTGTATGTGCACTACAACAGAATGCAACTAGAGTGATGCAGGTTTCCTGGGTAGCTCAGCAAGGCTTGACCAGAAAAGGGCAGGAAACAGAGACCAAAGTCAGGACAGGCACCAAGTACTAAATGCAAAATGCAAAATGTGGAGTAAATTGTCTTGAAGCGTAGCAACACTAACTGGTCGCAAACTCTATGATCTGGCAGAGTGTCAGTGCTGAGTATTTGTAAAGGTTTGAATGCAGGGATGAGATGCAGCTGGCTCTGCTCTGACTTCGGCACACATGCCTGCAATCGTGCACACACACACACACACACACACATGCACACACACGCACACAAATAAGCAGAGAGGGAGGGAGCAATTCAGGGAGTAACAGCATTTTTAAGAGGCACTGAATTAGAGGTAAATGACATTGCAGATGATGTCTCAGAGGCAGATGTAACACACTTACTAAATCTACCTCAAAGGTCAAAGATCATTAAGCAGAAGTTGATCATCCAATGGATGACTGTGGAAAGATCAAGGAGAACATTCACATCCAATGCTGGAGACAGAACAGAGACAAAGTGCAGCATTTGCATATATGACCACAAACACTATCTGTTAAGGAAGTTTTCGAGATTTGACTTCAGGAAAAAAATAACTTAGAAGTAGGCCTTAAGTTAAGATTTTCTTACTGGCTCCACCATATCTAACACCCAGAGTAAAAACAAAAATGTCATGACAAACCAATGCAAAGCATGCATATTATCTTACTATATGTCAGTGAAATGACCCCATCGTGTGATTGCATTTATCTGACCATTTAGAACTTATTAACATGCCAGGAGAGCACTTCATGATCAATATTAGAGTAGTCATCGGTGAAAATGAGCTCTCAGATGGATGGAGACCCGTCAGTGCTTGTGACATCCACTCCCACTTTCATGAAAAGCAAGTGGTTGAACAGCCTCAGGAACCCCGGGGTGTCCATGGCAACAGTGCCGGATGCCTCTTTTACCTTGAAGATGAAAATGCAGAGCAGATACTGCACATCCACGTAATGTCAATCAATTATGCATGAACTCTAGTGTTCTGACTGCACAAGCTGACACAGTCTGACAGAACACCAGAAATCACCTTAACTATCTCCTGCGTCGCTTCACGTACATACGCATAACACACAGTGATAATAAAGTCAGTGTGAGTCAGTCATCAGACATCACGTCAGGGGATGAACTGCAGTGACAAAGAGAAACATATCACTTGTAGCTGCAGTTTTAAAAAATATGTTAGTTTTTTTTTAATGTCTTTTTGCATATCCTAAAGCTCAGTGAAAAAGTCCTTAAATATGTCTCATGTTATTCTGTTAAGCCTCTTCTGCCTCCCGGGATCCTCAAGACAAAGTAACCTCATTCTGTAACTAATTTGTGGACTCTCACTCTCTGTAAAATAGCCTCCCAAAGACTGTTTCTGTGGCAATTTCATGGCCTGTTGATCCTATTTTAGGTCATTTTAACTACAATGATGGTACACATTTTCTAATCTGCTGCGGTGTATTATGAGTGTTCAAATATGAAAGCAAGTATAAGTACTTTTCTCATAATATTCATCATTTTTTCATTTAGACCAATCAAGTTAAGCACACGCAGGATTTCTCTTCAGTTTCCAGATGGCTGGTGCTCCACTGGTGTTGGAAAAAAACAAGCAGAAGACAAAAGTGCATAAATATGATTAAAGGCTGGCTGTCAGTCTCCTAATGAGGTTAGTCAGTAATGGGCTGCAATATGGTTGTTTGTTACTCTTTGACATGCAGCATGTGGACAACTTCATCTAATCCAACTGTATCTATTAGATCCTGCTGCTACCAACTGCTGGTGATCCATGGGAAATATAATGGTTTCCAAGTGGTCTATTGATTTATTGAAGGGGTTGCTGCTAAGGTTTCACAGAACATGTGGCACTGTAGCATATCAGTAATGACATCATGTTCACAGCATTAGAAGAAAAGAAAAAAATTAAATTAAATTAAAAAAGAGAGAAACTTCTGAACTCATTTTGCTTTGTCAGGACCTCAGCATGCTGGTTTCAGTCTGTTCTGCCCATCCGACCAACACTTTACAACTACCAGCCAAACTACCATGAAACTTGAACAAATACTTGGTACCCATAATTCCTCATAGTTTGGTTACCCCTGAGCAAAAGTCTCATGTTACTTGGTCAACTTTTCTCCTTTGCTATGTAAGTTTGTGACAAAACATCTCAAACTAGCAGCAAGATCTTTTTTTCATCGTCCCTAGAGGAATAATCTTGGGACCACCACACTCCTCATATGCAGATTTAGCCTATATATAAATTTTGTACATTAAACACCACATCTCTCTTTTCAGTCACACCAATTTACTATAACTGTGCAGATATGTACATATAGCAGATGGTCAGTCTGTACTGTAATGTATTTCTTCTTGAACCAGGATACTCTTTCATTATGTTTTTTATCAGTACCATCTATTGGTCCTTTATGACCTGGAACATTACATTTTTAAGTTTACAGCTTGCATCCTGCATTGAGCTACAGTCCTCAGATTTTGAATGGAAATGTTGTTTCTTCATTAGCTTTACATTTTTCTGACAGTGAAGAAAGACTCACTCAGCAGCTGTAGTTGTAATTTTATTTTCCTGTTGTGGCACCAGATAATCAGAGGTCAGGGGCAAACATAGATCATACATAGTGTCCAGTGTTAATACCCAAGGTCACAGCTATCTCTTGTCTCCTACATACTGGTTTGTTTTAACTGAGATCATGATATTTCCATAGCAATAACTATACTTTAGTTGCCAGACCTTAATCATAAAGGAAGCAGTTTAGAAAACACTTTTAAATCAGTGGCGGAATTTTGATTTCAAAGATGGGGGGCACAGTTAGTACAGACACAAATCCTCAAAGGGGCTTTATTTTTACAGATACCCCTACCTGAGGTAGAGCAAAACACAACAATGTAATTTGATAGAACCTATAACAAAGGATCCCAAACTTTTCAGTCTGTTACCCCCAAAATAACGGTGTCAGACACTAGGGACCCCAGTCGACCCTGGAGGGGGCATATAACGCTGTGCACAGCCGCACATATGCACTATTAGGCCTCAATACAAGACAAAAGAACAACAGGCCAACAGCCATAATATTATCTTGAAGTAATTTAAGAAAGAATATACAAAAGGACATAGCAAGAATTTATACAATAATGGGTTAAATATGCAATTTTAAATTATTTTAAAAATGTATTTGTTTTTTGGAAGGAAACTCGAAACCCTCCTCTCTGTGTCTCGTGACCTCCCGGGGGTCCCGACCCACACTTTGAGAACCACTGACTTGTAAGACATAAACACCACTCTAACTTCCATATCTTAAGAATTAAGGTTTTAATTTGTTGCCCATCTGTACCACAGCATCTCATACCTTATTTCTTCATTCTATAGTTTATAATTCTCACCTCTCCTCTTTATCTTTGCACTTCCTGCTCCCTGCCTATCAACAGAGGAAGCTGTGTGCTGAGTTACAGACAGGAAATGATTACCAAAAAAATAAAAATACTGTTATGAATCAAAGTGTTAAACTGTAGTCAGGGCCGGTGCGTGCTCTTCTGCCACTTTAGGCGAATAACAATTGCGCCACCCCTCTGTTTGCAGCACAACACAGCAGAAACACAAAAATTAGTGCAACGTGGTAAAAGTATTATATTGAAAGAGTTAGCCATAGGATTTAGTCTTTTGAACAAGGGCCAAGGCGTCGTGTCGTACAGTATCAACAAAACACTGTTAAAAGTATGTGCATTACACATTATGTGGACATTTCATATGCACATGCTGACAAAAACAGGAATGGGCAGAGTCTGTGGTTTTCTAGCTTTCATTAGAAAGGAGTCGAGGAGGAGCAACACTGACCAGCGCAAAGAAAAGCTGACAGACCGCCTGTGGAGTGCCGCTCTGTGTGCAAGTTGCCTGAGCACCTTGACGAACAGTGTCGCTCTGGCTCTGGTGCTGAACAGCTGAGAGTAAATTTAACCTTTACGGGAGTCCAAATATGACGCGTAGCTTTTCATATCCATTTTTATCAGGCAAAAATCCACTTCATCCCCGTGTGCTGAGGAGCACAGGGATGAGGCGCTTGTCTCATTAAAAAAGAAACAACAAAACAACTGTACAAGATTCAACACTCAGTGAATCTCTCAGTGTACAAACAGTGGTGACTACCCACTGAATGTGCTTGCAAACACCTGCATGAATACATCAGCAGTTATCGGTTGATGGGCTGCCAGTGGCCGGTTGGAAAATTTTAGCATATCACCCAACACTATTATTACTCCACATTTCACCACCCTTGACAAAGTGCCGCTCTAGGTAATTGCCTAGTTTGCCTATATGGACGCGCCGGCCCTGACCGTAGTGATTTAGAGATTTTCAGAGATTATTATTACAATATTATTATAATATTATTATTATTTTTATAGATTATCATATCAGCCATTTCTAATTCTAATTAATTTATCATTCTAAAAAAAAAACAAAAAAAAAACAGTTAGCTTATTTCTTCACTCTATAATTTGTAATTACCTCACCTCTCTACTCTCTCTACATGGCTCCCTGCCTATTAGAGGTGTGGAAATTTCTCAATTAGAGGATGTTCGCTTTCAGAGGTGGAAGATTCTACATCGATGTAGAGACACATAAAAACAATAGACTCACAAAATACTTTGCAATACTCGTTTAGATGACGGAGCAAACATTAAGCATCATAGAACTTACCGTAATGCTTATCCACTAACATGCGTATTTTTTTTGACAACAGCCAACTGAACAAAAAGAGGTTGCAGCAGCTCAGCACAATGGAAGCCATCAGCTGGATAAGCGTGTGCTGTTAGCAATGCTATGATAATGATAAAACTGTTAAGTCTTCGACTTCGAAGAATGCAGTGGCATTGACGGCTTTGCTTGCGTTGAGCTGCTGCTACCAACTTATTGTCAACACACACATGTTCACTTTCTCCTTTATTGCAACTCTCTTCAGTTTAGCAGGCAACAATACTTTAGGCTACATTTAAGTCCCGTTTACATTCTTCCTCTGAGACAACAGGATGCTTGTCTTCTTCATTGGTTTTACTTATGGACTAAAAGCTACATTGCCCCTACTGCCTGGCGTATACTGTACAACTGTATAGATTTACTAATGCACTGTCTTGAGTGAGTGAGCAGGATGCACAACTCCACAAATACCAAATCAATATGTGATGGACAGTAGGTAACTCAAACTGAAAGCACTGTCTAAGTAGAAGGGACAACTACTTGTATTAATTGACAAAAAACTAAAATTAGGGATGCAACACATAGCAGATGCATCAAGAGCTGTTTTGCATTTGAATCATTGACAGGTGAACCGTTAGGCCTGTGAAGATTTACACCTCAACTGCTTGTCACCTGTCAGGGCAGCCGTCCCTGTTGAGTTACAGAAACTAGAAATCATTAAAAAAAAAAAAAAAATACTCTGATGAATGTGTTCAGTTAAGAAGCACAGTACTGAACTGACTGTGCTAATTTGAAATCATATGTAAAAATATAAAAGCAATTTAAAAATGCTATTTTCTATGGCTAACCCTAGCTAATTTGAGGATGTTTACAAAGGTGATACCTATATTCCAACATGATCTCACTCTGAATATTCGTAACCTAATGTTAGCTAACTTAATATAGATTGTGTCTGATGACATTACTTATACTATACACTTACTCTTACACTTACTCATACATTACTCATCTCTTTTTGAAACTTTTTTTCTTGCGTCCTCTTCTTTTGTAGTTTAGGGGGATTGGACATTGCTTTACGGTGCTGTTTAGGTTTGAATGAGAGAGGAGAGCAGAGTGCAATGGCAGCTTGGGCAGCCGATGTTTCTGCATGGTCCCACTGACTGCATTTTCACGCGTTTTTTTTTTTTTTTTTTTTTTTAGTGTAATGATAGTTTTTGGACCTTAAAGTGGAAATGAAACATGGAACAATATGAATGTAGTGTGTTTGATTTTTACCTAAGGCAAGATATGGCACTGAATTCAAACTTTATCTGGTATTGCTGGAAAACCAGAAAGTATTTCACTCTTTTGCCAAAAGGGCGCAGCCATCTTCACACAAGCTAAGCTGTGACGTCACAGGTATAGTTCTGCTTGCTGTCAATGGGGGAGACATACGTTGCAATGACATGGACATGCAAACACGACAGAGGAACCATTATGAAGGCAGTGAGAAGTAAACATGGTAAAAAGTTATTTTTTCCAAGTTGAGACTAACTTTGTCATCTAGTTTATTAGCCAATTTTCTTAAGGAGGAGAAAGCGCTTCGTTTCCAAAATAACATTAACATTACTATGTTACTTTAGAAGCAGCAAGATCTTGGGGTGTCGTCACGTTAAGAATAGAAAAGACTTTTTTATTCACTGACAAATGGATGGATGCATGTTTACCAACCCAAGCCGACGGCTTGATTGGGTTAACATGAGCCACATTAGCTGCAGATGATCATAGTGACACTAATGCAAATGTTATAGTAATCATTTAAATCAATGTTGTAAACCGAAACCTTGATGGAGACAGTAGGTAAGTGCATGTTTAATTTGTCTCCATCAAGGTTTCGGTTCACAAGATTGATTTGAAGGTTAACAATAAACGGCATACAATAACGTTACTGTACCATTAGCAGCTAATGTAGCTAATATTAGCCTAACCAAGCTATCAGTTCGGGTTGTTATTCACTAGCAGGGAACACACAACCAATCAGAAACGTTTGGAAGATTTATTGACAAAGTGAATTAGTTGTATGGCGAA